>CAEGAF010024982.1:0-28399 GCA_903067075.1 Micropoecilia bifurca
GTATTGTGTAGTTGGAGCTTTTAATCAGTTTTCAGTTAAATTAATTCAGTCCAACTTTATAACAGTCACAAAATGTCGTTAAAATCACTCTGACCCTCTAAAATCTTTCAGAAAATCACCAAAGTGTATTGAATTGTATCGTTTGCTGAATATCACAATATATATTGTATCGTGGGCAGAATATCGTGTATTGTGTATTGTATTGTGAGATTGTGAGATTATTGTATCACTACAGCCCTAGTTTTAACTGCTGATAAAAGTGACAGAGGACACAGATATGGAAAGTGTGGAAGCCCCTACTGTATCAAATTGACATAGGAATAACAGAGTTGGTCATTCCAAGGTAAAAACCCAGCGTTCATGTTTTGTTTTTCATCCAGACAGCTTCCCGCCCCCCTGCAATGGCACGGCGCACCCCACTGTTTGGGAACCTCAGCAGTAATCTATAAAAACATCTCAAGAGACATTTTTTTAAAATTACGCTTTTAACATTTTTGTTGTTATCAGTTATTTGAACTAGAAATAATTCCTTGTCAACTTTTTATTAAGAAATTCCTTCTCAGGAAAAGATACAATGAATCATTGCTCTGGATTATTGACAGTGAGTCATAATCAAAAACACACAAACATTGTTTTGTCTTGGCAAATTATGTAATAATGTGTTTTATTATGAAAATGTGTTATAAGAATAAATTAAACCATTTTATACAGGACAAAATAAACAGAAGGCTTTTAACAAGCAGAGGCAGGCAAGGAGAAACTAAAACTCAAGAAAATTAAAAACAAAGCATTATACTGACAGAATGACATCAGAAAAATGGAAAACAGGAAGAACCAGTAAAACAATAACAAGGAAACCTTTGTTATAAAGCCTGTAGGAGCAGCTGTTACAGTAAATGAATTACAGACATGCAGGGTCACTGAGGACATCTGGAGGCAGAAAATGTAGAAATAACAATATTAAGGTATTTTTATTATGTAAAGCACTTTGAACTGCCTTGCTGCTGAAATGTTCTATACTAACTTGACAATAAAATAACAGCCAGTTTTTTTTTTTTTTTTTCAAAATCCATTTCTGTTTCTTGCTGTTTATTCGATGTCGCATGCTGTTTAATTTTTTTCCAGACAGACGGACAGACAGACAGACAGAGATATTGGGTCATATATATTTTTTATTTTCTAAAGAAATAAACTATTAATGGGTTAATGTTTATTTTTTCTACATTGCAGGTGCTCAGGTCAGCTGTGTCTTAAATGAAAGCTGCATTTTACCATGTGAGATCCAGGCTGGCTCAGATCCTCTCATCCACTGGATTCACGTGTCAACAAGGGAAACTTTTGTCCATTCCTTCTACAACAATCAAACCCAGCTGGGACACCAGGTCCAACAGTTCAGAGGCAGAACGTCTCTGTTCATAGATCAGATCCACAGAAGAAACGCCTCCCTGCTGCTCACAGCGGCGAAGATTCAAGATGAAGGACGATACATGTGCCATACGAGTACCTCTGAAGGCAACAGAAAAGCTTTTGTTGACCTAAAAATACAAGGTAAATTAGTGTTTTATTCAGCACGGTGGCACAGTTGTCAGTACTGTTGAAGGTCCTGGGTTCAAATCCCAGTGGAGCCTTTGTGTGGAGTTTGCAAGATCTCCCTATGCATGCATGGGTTTGTACTGGTTAAACCAACCATAAAAAACATGCATGTTAGGTTTATTGGCGACTCTAAATTACCCTGAATGTGTGTATGATTCTTCTATAATGTTCTGTGGTGGACCAGGAAGCAGTACAGGGAAAACGCTGCTTCTCATTGGTTGACCACTGGACAAAGACACCAGGCCTCCCCTTGAACAGGAGTATAAATAAAACAGGATGACATTTTATTCTCACAGAACTGTTTTTATTTATTCTTCAATATGACATATTTTATTAGTTTCTTCCATGTTCTTGTGTTTTCAGCTCCAGTCTCTGACATCAGGATCCATCAGGATGGAAACAGGATCACCTGCAGCTCAGAGGGGATCTACCCTCAACCTGAACTCACCTGGTCCACTGAGCCTCCATCCAACACGGCTCTGCAGAGCAGAACCACAGTCCATCAGACTGAGGAGAAGCTTTATGACATCAGCAGCTCTCTGATGGACCATGACCCTAATTTGACCTACTACTGCACTGTCAAATCTCCGTTGAACCAAAAGACAAGTTTGGTTAAACCTGGTAAGAACAAGTTAAATAAAAAAGAAATAGATTTTTTTTCTCCATTTCATGGCTGGTTTCACTTTTCATGATGCATCAGCTGCTGTGTCTCCACAGGCACCACTGTGAAAAGCTTCTGGGCAGTTTTTTTCTTTAGAAAAAAGGAGATTCTGTTGATGAAAACTGTGATAAATGTTGGGAAATTCTGTGCAGTTTTTTGAAAAAAGTGTGTTTTAGAAGTGCCAATTCAATGTAAAGCAGGAAATGTGCTTGTAGTTTAGCAGAAGTGGTTCAGGGTTATGTTGTACTGTGTATGACAGACAGGAAATCATTAGACCAGTTTTAGTTCACCTGCTCCTTCTTTAACAAATTGAGTAAAATTGTATATTTTAATATAAAATATGTACATTTCTCAGAGACAATGCTAAACCTGATTTATCTTGTTTGGACTTATGCTTAGTAAAAGTGATAAAGTTAAATCTTTCCCTGTAATTCCTGAATATATGACAAATAGTAAAATGCTTCCCTCCCCTCATCCAGATCCATCTAATGACAACCGTTTCTTCTTGATTCATAGAAATGTCAAATAATGTTCGAAAGTTCTTTAGAAAGGAGATTGGGTTCCCACTTGCAGCAGTAGTCGTGGTTGTGATAATCACTATAATTTTAAAGAAAAAAGGTAAATTACTCTTGATTTTCTTTCATGTCTATTTTGTTTTTGTTTTGTTCTTTTTTTATTAATGTTTTCTGAAATTTTCCCAGGATGCACAGCAAACAACACAAAGACACCAAACAAACCTGAAGTTTGTGGGTAAGTCCCATACATAGACTAAATATATTTAAAAAGTTTCTATTGGCTACATGATGATGGCTACAGCATTTCCAGTTTTATGTTTTATATTTTCTTCAAGACAAAATAATTCTTCTATTTTTATTTCTGTTGCAGGGACTCATTGAAAACTGTGGACTGCCTGGATGAATTAGACTGCTGTTATTGAAGTAAATAATCTAGATTCTCTGAACTCCATTACTTTTCTTTTATCCCCCGGTCTCTACTAAAGTCCTACATACCAGCACAACAATGTTCTCAAGACAGTTACTATCTTAAGATTTTAGGATGTTAAAATATGTTCCATTAAATTGAATTATATTAAAATATCATAAAAGATATAAAAAATTTAAACGCTGTAATGAATTTTGAAAGTGTCATAGTAGCAGAAATGACTCTGTACATTATTTTTGTACAAGTATTTTTCAGTTTTTATTTTTTAAGGAAATAAAATTAACAGACTGGGGAGTGTCCCTGTTCACATACTTACAAAAAAATAGCACAGATTGGCCAGTTTTTATTTCTATAGGGCATAGCATGTAGTATACTATGCCCCACAGTTTGATCTGCTGTCCAATCAAACCCCCACATTAAACCCCCACTCTTAATTTGGCCCCTGCATCCTGAGCAGATCTGGGCCCCACTTAATGTGGAAGATCTCCGTTTTATTTAGAAAGGTGATTAGTGCAACTAGCCTTCCTAGCTGGTTAAATCATGACTGATGAGTGCAATGTCATCAATTATGTAGTGCAATATAACATTAACGCAATCTGGACCCATTAAGCAGTGTTGAATGGTAAATGCTTAAGGTTTGATGGATGCACCAAAATGAAAAATCTGATATATTTACAAATCACAAACCAGAGATTTTGGACTTCAAAACAATTCCATAGAAGATGGATGAACAAATAATGTATATTTTAATAATAATTATTTTATATATATATATATATAATTATTTAATAAATGCCTCATTTAGAATAGAATTTATTGATCCTCAAAAGGAAATGATCTATAAATGAGTGCAGAGAAACTCACATTTAAGTTACTCAGACTTGCGCATTGTAGATCCTAATGGCTACAGACAGAAATGATGTTTTTATTGATCTGTGGAGCAAATCAAATGCATTGTTTTATTGATTGATTGATTTTCTGTGTTGCTCTGTGGTGCACTGTGGCCAAATGAGTCTCTGGCTGAAGATGCTCCTGAATGTCATGAAGTGGATATTTGTTGTCGTACTTTAGGTGACTGTATGAAACGTCCTCTGTGTGACCTGTGACCTAATATATACACCTCATTCAAAGCCTCAGTCTTGATGAACTGACTTCATAGACAAAGCTCTGAAATATTTTCACCTTAAACATCTTAAAGCAATTTTTCATGGAATAAAAAAGTGGTTTAATTAGTTGTTTCTGCTGGGGGCCAAGTGCAAACAATGTCCTAAAAAACAATTATTACATATAGAAACAAATGAATGTTGTGTGATTTAAGTATTGAACTGATAAATTTTGTTTAGATGTACATACATTAACAGCCACTTTAATGACTTCCATCTCAAAATTGCCTTTACTTCACTGCTGGTCTGCTGTTGTTAGGAGACTCTGATGGCTTATGGGTAATATTTGGTGTTTTGAAATATCCACTGAAACACAGTAAATACAACAAGATTGTTTTTTGTTTTATGGATGAACTGACAGATGAGACATGAACAATTTATTTTCTGAATTAAATTATAAAATCTTGTATCTTGAACAAATGTTTGACCTCATTGCTAAATAAATCTGTGTAAAGATACTAACTTGATTTCTTTATTGTTGATTTCAGATTCAGTTATGTTAAATTTACTTCACGGAATCATTTTTCCAATGTTGCCAATAATCAGCAGCCATTTTGCTCATTAATATTAACTTACTAAGGATCATTTGCACTTTAACTTTTTATTTTAAATGTTTGTTTGCAGTTCAACAGCCTTTGACTCCACCACATTCACATGGAAACAATTAAACTAAGTTGTGACTGTAGATTATTGAATTATTGTTAATCATTGTAAATACATTGAGCAACAGTTCCAAATAACAGTCTAGATTTTTTAAGTCACAATATGGATGTTTTTTCTGTCTTTACTCTCCATCCATATCTGACTCTTCCTCACCTTTTATCCACATCAGCAGATTATCACAAACTCTCAGGTCTTCCTTCTCCACCCTCGTTATCAGGCTTTTAATTCTGAACAGAATAAAGAGAAGTTTCTCCGTCTTAGATAAGAAAACATTGTTGACGCAACAGTCAGGATATTTCTCAATGCCAAATATTGACCTTTACTGCTGACCTGCACCAAACAGAAATGTTTTCACTTTTGATTTAAAGACAAATTTCTGCTCTGACTTGTTTTTGTGCAAACTTTTTCACCATGAAGCTCCTCCTCCTCATGTTTCTGCTGCACTTTTAACAGCAACTTTAAAAACACTATTAACCTGAACAATCACATAGAATAAAAAGATCCAATATTTTCTCAGTCTTGTGGTTATGGCTGCCAAAGAAAATTAGTTTGTATAATTTATGCCATTTCTCTTGTTTTCCAGGTTATTTAGTCAGTTGCTTTGCCATTGGTTTACCTCCTCACATTTAAGCCTCCTTACATCTTTGTTTTAGTGGCTGAAAATCTCATATAGAGCATTAAACAAGTGAAAAAAATGTATTTTAATAATATACATATATATATATATATTATTCCAGTTGGTCCTCACTAATAGAGTTCTTCAAACTAAAAACAAAGAAAAAAACTCAAAGATACAAACAAAAACTGATGTTTCCAGAGATTCCAGATCACTGAAATGATTAAGTTTTTAGTTGAAAATTTATCTCAGCAAATTACTTATTTGCTGAAGTTTATCTTCAGTCCTTGTTTCCTGCTGCGTTCTTCATGTTGTCCATCCAGATCATCTTGTTGCTCATTGTGGACCAGAACAGCTAAACTGTAGCAACCTGAAGACCCTCAGATTCAGAGGTCCTACACACAAGCAGACAGGCTTTAATCAGAACAAAACATGTTTTTTATGTTTGGATACAAGTAAGACTTTTGCGGAGCAATTTTATACTGATCTGGTTTTATCTGGAGTACAATTAAAATCATTTTTGGTTTGTTCTTATGCTTTATCCTAATTTATTTTGGTTTTCATTCTTCTGGATTAGAGATTTTTAGAAATATGGTACTGCATTTTGGTGAATATACTTTGTAACATGACTGTGGCTAATGAGTCAAATCAAAAATACTTTTATTTATCCAAACAGGTGTAACTTTATAAAACTCATTTCATCCACGTCGCTTCAAAACGTTGACTGATGATGCTTCGGTCAAGAAGGAGCTCAGCGCCTCAAAACAGTTTGCTTTGGGATAACAAAATGTTTTACATGTAGTTTAACTGTTCATCCGAGTCTGAAAGCAGCTTCTCATCAGGACGGTAGAGTTAAATCCTGGTTTTCTCCTCTCAGATCTGTCCATCAGGAGAAACTCTCTAAATCTCCTCTCTTCCATCGGCTCAGTGTGACGTAGTGACTCAACCTGACCAGGCCGTCGTTGGGCTGTTTCATCTCAAATCTCCCACAGCAGCGACGCTCCAGATGAGCGCGATGCAGCAACGTGACGCCGACCAGTTTGGCTCGTTACTGACGGTACCGGAGTCTGATTGGGTCAAGCTGCTACAGGAAACATGAAACTCTCCCTCTGCTCAGACACAAATCAAGAGAAAGAGACAGGCTGACAAATCACTCGGAAAAACCCTGACATCTGTCTATAGCTCTAGTTCTAAGTGGAAACACTGTTTACATTTCTTCACAGTCTCTGGGCTGCTCTTGGTCCGATCCCTCACCTAGAAGCCGTTTGCCCCAGTGAACCCGACCCAACTGGAGGCATGAAGCCTCCGACGGCTCCTAGGATCACTGGGACACTCAAACCCCTCCACCACGATAAGGTGGCAGCCATGGAGGGGAAAAACAAAGCCAGAAACAGTCCCTTCTCTGACCTGAACTGATCTGGGGAGAGGCCAGAAGGTGGCGCTCTGGTGTTTATAACTAAACAGAAAGTTTAGTTAGAAACACAAACTTTTCTAACTAGAAGGTTTAGTTAGAAATTAAAGTTTTTGTTTTCTCCATTATTTTTCTCTCTGTAGAAGTTACACCTAGTCTGGGGTTCTGATTGGCTGAGGTTTCTTCCTGGAGGAGGTGATTGGCTGACAGGAGTTCATGAACATAGAAAGTTCTCCTGATCAGCCAAACTGTCATCTCTCTGCTCCAGTCGGTCGTGGCAGACAGCTGTTGGTACTGAGCCCAGTTCTGGTTCTGCTGGAGGTTTCTTCCTGGTAGAGGGAAGTTCTTCCTCTCCACTGTCACTACATTCATCCTCTGTGTGAGAGATTATTGTAAAGTCAACAACTCAACACAAGTGATTTGCTGTCGCCGCCTGCTGGTAAGGAGAAGTAAATGCTGTAAGTAATGACTCCATACAATCTACTGGGTTTCCTTTGGTGCAAAATTTTTAAACAAATGTAATAATTTTAATAACTTGGATCAATAGTAATCTATGACTGAATTGAAACAACTTTTTGTAAAATGCCTTGAGAACAACATTGCTGTGAATCAACGTTATAAGTTTTGAAAGTTTTGGCATCTACTTTTGGGGTTCTGAACCTTTTGGTATCTACTTTTGAGGTTCTGAACCTTTTGGTATCTACTTTGGAGTTCTGAACTTTTTTGTATCGTTAGGTTTTTATTAGTTTTTTATATTATTGGTTGAGCTCAGTTTGAAAGGTAAATTTTATACATTGCCAATTCACAACAAATGCCATCTCAATGCACTTTGAAATAATTTTAGTTCAATCGCATGTTTTCCAATTGCTATTAGTTTAAAAAGTTTGTACTAAACGACACCCTGTAGATTGTATGGAGTCATTACTTACAGCATTCACTCCTCATGACCAGCAGGGGGCGACAGCAAATCACTTGTGTAGAGTCGCTGACTTTACAGCAATTTCTCACACAGAGAATAAATGTAGTGACAATGGAGAGGAAGACCTCCCTTCTACCAGGAAGAAACCTCCAGAAGAACCAGAACTGGGCTCAGTACCAGCAGCCGTCTGCCATGACTGACTGGAGCAGAGACAACAACAGGCCGACTGATCAGGAGAACTTTCCATGTTCATGAACTCATGTCAGCCAATGCCCTCCTCCAGGAAGAAACCACAGCCAATCAGAACCCCAGACTGGGTGTAAAATCTATGGAGAAAAATAAAGGAGAAAACAAAATCAGTTCAAATAACTAAGGTAGTAGAGACAGAAAATGACAAACAGCAGCTTCAATACAGACAGAACACAATTAACCAGTCTAAGAAAAACGCATAAAATTATGACATCTCTAAACCAAACTGTCCATAAAGTCATTTTCCTCTGTCGGCCAATGAGGGGTGACGAAGCGCAAAATCAAAGACAAAAACGAGATGATCCATGAGGATTCCTGAATGAAGACAGGAAGACAACAGGATGGGTGCAGGTTTAAGGGTTAAAAACTCACAACTTTGAATAAAATCGTCACTTTACAGAAACTCAAAATACCTTAATCAGCAAATACCTGCAAAGTTCCTTGAAGACTTCTGAGTCCGATGGTAGGGATGGCAGTCCCATCGATGGAGGCCTTTTCTGTCATTCGTTGTTAGGAGCAGTTGGGGAATAAGTGAATCATTTAAACTGTTATGTCATTTTTATTGCTACCTTCTTAGTAACCTTTATATAGATTCCTTACACCCATTTGAACAAAGAATCTAAGATTGTTTGGTTAGTTTTCACACCTTTACCCTCATCACTCAAATCCCACAAAAGGAAAACCCAAAACTTTTAACCGTCAGCTGGGTTTTTTTTTCCCACACAAATCCCATCGAAGAGCAGCCCAAACCATTTACCTGTCAGCCAAGTTTATTTTCACTCAAACCCGACTGAAGGGTAACTAACCTTTACCTGTTTGTTGTATTCGTTTTCACTCAAATCCCACCGAAGGGAGACCCAAACCCTTCACCTGTTGGGTGTTTGTTGGTTTCGTTTTCACTCAAATCCCACCGAAGGTTGACCCAAATCCTTTACCCGTCAGTTAGGTTGGTTCCCACACAAACCCCACCGAAGGGTAACCCAAAACCTTTACCCGTCAGTCGGGTTCATTTTCACACAAATCCCACCGAAGGATGACCCAAACGCTTCACCTGCTGGTTGGTTTCGTTTCACTCAAACCTTTTGCCCATAGGTTAGGTTGGTTTTCACTCAAACGCCACCAAAGATTGACCCAAACCTTTTACCCGTTGGTCGGGTTTGTTTTCACTCAAATCCCACTGAAGGATGACCCAAACCCTTCACCTGTTGGTTGGTTTCATTTTCACTCAAGCCCAACCGAAGGTTGACCCAAACCCTTTACCCGTCGGTCAGGTTCGTTTTCACTCAAGCCCAACCGAAGGTTGACCCAAACCCTTTACCCGTCGGTCATGTTCTTTTTCACTCAAGCCCAACCGAAGGTTGACCCAAACCCTTTACCCGTCGGTCATGTTCTTTTTCACTCAAACCCAACCGAAGGGTGACCCAAACCTTTTACCCGTCAGCCAAGTTTATTTTCACTCAAACCCGACTGAAGGGTCACCAACCTTTACCTGTCTGTTGGTTTCGTTTTCACTCAAATCTCACTGACAGTTGACCCAAACCCTTTACTCGTCAGGTTTGGTTTCACTCAAACTAAACCGAAGAGTGACCAAACCCTTTACCTGTTGGTCAGGTTCGTTTTCACTCAAACCCAACCGAAGGGTGACCCAAACCTTTTACCCGTCAGCCAAGCTTATTTTCACTCAAACCCGACTGAAGGGTCACCAACCTTTACCCGTCAGTTGGGTTCATTTTCACTCAAACCTAACCGAAGAGTGACCAAACCCTTTATCCGTCGGTCAGGTTTGCTTTCACTCAAACCCAACCGAAGGTTGACCTAAACCTTTTACCAGTCAGCCAAGTCTATTTTCACTCAAACCCGACTGAAGGGTGACCCAAACCCTTTACCCGTCAGTTAGGTTCGTTTTCACTCAAACCTAACCGAAGGTTGACCTAAACCTTTTACCAGTCAGCCAAGTTTATTTTCACTCCAACCCAACCAAAGGGTGACCCAAACCCTTTAACCGTCAGTCAGGTAAAGGGTTTTGTTTGTTAAAACCTTTGGTCAGGTTTCAACACAAATCAGACCAAAGTATATCCCTAACCCTTTGGTTACCGTCAATCAGGTTCATTACCGCACAAAATCGACTGAAGGGAATCCCAAGCCATTTACTCCTCAGTCTGCCTCTTTCAAACGGCCTGCCATGTTTTTCTTGCATGGAGCATTGTACGTGGAATGGATTGGCCCTTTCGATGCACTCATTTGTTACCAATCTCCATGAATTCATCTGATGACTTCATACCCTTGAGGAGTGGCTACCGGAACGAGCAAACCACATTTCCTGGCGTTGAATTCACTCCGGTGCATCTTGATATCCACATTTCCTGCCCGTCTGAGTCCATCTGGTGTCTTCAGATTCTCCATCTTGACAAAAACTGTTGTTCGGCTTCCATATCGAATGTGATGTTGACAAGGCCTTAAATTCTCAATCATGAGCTCAACACTATTATCAATCACCATAGACGTGCTGAGGATGCTGGTGATGACAATGGAGAGAAAAGACTTCCCTTTAACAGGAAAACTTTCCCCCAAAAAATTGCAGTTATCAAACATTGGTTAAAATCCAAGTAAGCTGAAGCATTAACTCATATTGAGGATTTACGTGGTGACAGTAGAGGGGAAAAACTCCCCTTTAACAGGAAGACTTTCCAAAAGATCAACACTGTACAGTTTATTTAAATTAGTTAAAAGTTCAAAGTTAAGCTTAAGCAATAATTTATATTGAGGATCCCATCTGGTGACAGTGGAGAGTAAAGACTTCCCTTTAACAGAAAGACTTTCCAAAAAGGCCAACACTGCACCAATTTAAATGTGTTAAGTTACACAAGCAAGCCAAGGCAATGCCTCACAATGAACATGCATGTTGTGACAGTGGGAAGAAAAATCTTCCCTTTAACAGGAAGACTTTCCAAAAGATAAAAACCGGTTATCAAACTTTGCTTAAGAATGCATGCGTTAACGTGGAAAGGAAAAAACTTCCCTTTAACAGGAAGACTTTCCAAAAGGAAAAACTTCCCTTCAACAGGAAGACTTCCAAAAAAAGGTCAATGCACCAATTATTTAAATTGGTTAAAAGTTAAGCTAAAATCAATGACTCTTGCTGAGGATGCAGCCAGTGACAGTGGAGAGAAAAGACTTCCCTTTAACGGGAAGAACTTCCTCAAAAAAAATAAAAGGCCAACGCTGCACCAATTTTTTAAAATTCATTAAAAGCAAAGTAAGCCTAAGCAATGCCTCCTACTGAGAATACAGTAGGAGGATACAGTATGATGACGAGAGGAAAAAAACCTCCCTTTAACAGGAAGCGTTTCAAAAAAAAAAAATAGGCTAAAGCTGCACCAATTATTTAAATTGGTTAGAAGTTAAGTAAGCTAGATCAATGCCTCGTATGGAGGATGTATGTAGTGACAGTGGAGAGGATAAACTTCCCTTTAACAGGAAGAACCCTCCAGCAGAACCAGAAGTTGGTTCTGAATGAAAGGCCATCTGTCACAACCCCCGGAGGATTTGAAAGGACAGTATAAAGAGACAGAAAAGGAAAAAGAGCTGCTTTTCTATAGGAGAAAGGAGAGTTAGTTGCAGTAGAAGTGGCTTTATCTATGACAAAAAAGTAGTTATTCACACCAAAAGGTCCACCAGTAGCTTCCTCTAAGAGAAAAAGTGAGTTAAAAACAGACTTGAATATTGAAGGACAGATCCCAGTCGATCCTTTCTCCAGCTGAAAACCTGCAAGAGATGGTGGATTATAGTGTGAACTTTACCTCTGACCTCTGGCCTGCAGCCCCAGCTGATCTCTCCGTTGTCGGTCATCCAGAAGAAATGAAATTGCACGCGACCGGCGCAAAAATCCGTTTAAACGGTTAAATTGTTGAACGTAAATGAAATTCGTTTGATTTATTGAATTATTAAAGTATGGACCCTGTCTTTGAAACATTCAGATTAAATATTAAATATTGAGTAGATGGAAAAAATAAAAAATGTATGTATGCATGCATGTTGAAATGTAAATACCTTATTTTTACTAAAAACATTTCATATTGATCAGAAAGACAAATATCTTAATGCATCTATATTAATGTCAAAATGTACCACTTTAAATTAGTACTAATAAGTAGGTATTATACTATCAAGGTATATTAAACCACTGCAGAATCACAACCTCTAAACTATTTGCCAAAACATTGGCAGCCATATTTCTTTCACCGCACAACTTAAGCCAGGAACTTCAAATTCTACATATCAGAGTCTAGTAACACCTAAACCTTTGCAGGTCACAAGACCACAGCAACTGCTTCAAACACTAAAAACCCAAAGACAGAAGGACGTAAAACAGCAGAATCCTTCTCAGCTCATTGACTCACAGCAGAGAATCAAACCAAACCAGCAAACAAGAGGTCAAGCGTTGGCCTTCAACACAGCATCAGCAGCACAGCAAAACCCAACAGCTCCTACTATGAGACGTCTTCTGGACCCGCCATTGGAACAGTTCTTTGCTTTTTACCAACCTTTGACGAGTTGGGCGGATCCGCCAGGCACCTTGTAGCGATTCCTCAGCTTGACGGAAGCGATCCTCAGTTGATTGAAGCGAATCTATAATCGATCAACTGCTGGCTCCAGACGCCATTATTTCTCCTCCAATGTTTCAGGGACGCCACCAGCTAAACAAACCACCACTGAGAGGCCATGTCGGTCTCTCTGTTTGCTGCTCTTCTTGGACACAAAAATGTCTTCAATAATGTAACCGGGAAACTAACAACTTAACTTAGAACAAAGTTTCCCAAAAATAACTTGCCGAATAACAAACGCAGCGATTTCCAACATGGCTGCCCGCGGCCTCCTCGCAGGTCAAGAACATGGCGCCAGTCTAGGCCTCGATAAACACCGACACCGTTTCAGTTGTATCCGTAAAGGTTTTCAGTCATTAAGCTGGACGTCCAGCCGGATTCCTGGACTCGGAGGGTCAGGAAATGTCATTTTTAATGTCATTTTTAATCCGGTTCCGAAGGTCATGAACATCAGACGCCAGTTTTGCTTGTCCGTGTAATCAGCCGCCAGCCGCACCTGTTTAAAGAAACACTTAAGTCGAAGCTGCGTCATATTTCTATCCAGCATGGCGCATGCGCCTTGCTCATTAATGACAAAAATGGCGCCGCTTGGCACAGTTGCCAGATTTGACATTTTTCAGTAAAACTTGTAAAATCCACCCAAATGTAATGAGTTTTACAAAGGTAATATATTTCATCC
Source organism: Micropoecilia bifurca (assembly GCA_903067075.1). Taxonomy (NCBI): domain Eukaryota; kingdom Metazoa; phylum Chordata; class Actinopteri; order Cyprinodontiformes; family Poeciliidae; genus Micropoecilia; species Micropoecilia bifurca. Next base: position 13,501 of record CAEGAF010024982.1, read on the forward strand.
GTAATCTATGCCTAATATAATTTTAGAATAATTTAGAGAAACATTTTTCTAAGAACAAACCAGTTTATCTACAATACAATTTAATGCATATTTAGAGACAGACACATTTTATATTTATTTTTTTGGACATATTTTTTATTATTTATTTTATTTTATTTTTCAAAAATCTAAACTTTTCTAAGAACAAGTCAAATCATCTCCAATACAATTTTAGAACATTGAAACAGCAGGCATGTATTTATTTATCTATCATTAATAGCAGGGCTGGGCAGCTCCAGGCCTGGAGGGCTGGACTCCTGCAACGTTTAGATGTGTCTCAACTTCAACACACCTGAGTCAAATAATAAGGTCGTTAGCAGGACTGGAGAACCTGACTGCACTGAGGAGCTGATTCAGCTGTTGGATCCAGGTGTGTTGGACCAGGAAGACGTCAAAGAGTTACAGGACACCGACAAGGGATAAACTTGCTTTTTCTTAGAAAAAGTAATATTTTCAAAGTTTAATACTAATCCACTGCTCCAATATGTCCTGACTTTTATGGAGAGTGAAAAGTCCCAAATGACAATAAGTAACCTATGTAAAATTATTTAAAAGTGTCATTAATGTATTAAAACTCTTCATTCTTCAGAGATTCTGGGTCTTTTATCCGTCTTTAAATAATATAAGTTAATTCATAAATTGCTTATTTAAATAAGTACAATAACGTTTTGTAAAATACATATATCTTTAATTTTGATTACAAATAAAAGTCAACAGATCTTAATTAAATGTTCGGCTTGAATTTAATTTAAAAGTAAATCATGAACTTCTTGTCGTTTTGATGTTTCTGAACTAAGTGAACTTTATTTTTTGGTCAGAATCAAGTCCTCTGCAGAGATTATTACCAACTTCAGCTGAGATCTCTACAGAAACAGAGAAGCTCAGCCTTCAGCAAAATCACCAGTCCTGTCAGAAAATCATATTTATTATCTTTCAAGCCCCTTACTTAACTATGAACATTTACTTAAAAGAAAGTCATGAAATTACAAAATAAAAACAGAATCCTCTCCACTTTTCAAATTTCTCTGACGTGTTTTTTTTAAAACATCAACTTAAAATAGCAGCAAAGCTGAACTGATTATGTGCAGTGGTTGGATGAACAACAGTGATCAGATTGTGTATTAACATGCAAAACATTACTTCAGTGTGGCTGAGGCGCGGAGCTATGGGGGGCCGGCTCGGGCCCAGATGGATGCCAGGGAGGAATGGTTTCAATTCGCTTTAATGTCTAATTACAAACGGTGAAAGTGCGCCCTCACCTGTTCAGAAAGGTGTATTTAATGTAAAAGTTACTGTCCCTCAATGGAATATATAGTGGCCAGTCCCAGTGGGAGAGGCCCGGTCACTGGCCCCCGACGCTGACTTGTTATAAACAGTCTAACCTTTGTTATAAAGGAAAATGTTATAAACTGGTCTTAAGCTGTGCAACAGTGAAGCTGTCCCATTTTTATTTTATTTTGTTGTTTCCATGGAGACAGTGTCTAAATGTTAACACATGGTGGTGGCATATCGTGCTGTGGTGTATTTTTTTCTTCAGCAGGAGCAGCAGAGCTGTTCAGAGTTGATAGAGAGATGGATGGAGACATGTGGAAGAAAGTGCAGAAAAGTTTGTTCTGAAGAGGAAAAACAAACATTTCATCCATTTTCTTCCACCGTTATCCCATCGGGGTCATGAAGGGAGCTGGAGAAAACCTCCAGATTAAACGGGCGAGAGGCGGGGTCAACCTGGACAGGGTAACTTTACAGATATCACAGGACAGGCCGCCGGTCCATCGCAGGCCTGAACATTTCAGCAAAACTCAAATATGAGGCAGAATGATAACACTTCCCATCCTCCACAGTGACATGTGGAAGTGGCAGCATCATGCTGTTTCACCAAGAAAGCTGCTGGAGCTAAATCAGGACAGTCCTGGAGGAAATCATGAAACAATGTAAGATTAGGGAGGAGTAGTCAGTAGTGTACTGGTTGGAAAAACAAGACAAGTACTTTGTAAAGTAATGTTGCTCCTGTTCAGGAGGAAAACTAGCTAAACAAATCAATACAGAACAAAATGTTTGATCTACTGAGAGAAAGTGAAACCATTAGCAGCTGATGACGCCAGGAAAGAATCAACCTGACAGCCAGGCGGTTGGGTGAGGCTGTTTCTACAGAAACATAAAACAGGCAGCAGAAGGGAGGAAGCAGCAGATAATGGATGAATGGAGAGTAGTAGGAGAAAGTAGCAGAAACAGTAAAATGTTCCATATAGCTGTCCAACATTATTATTAAATATAAGTTTCCTTTAGGCTTCAGTGAGGTTCCTCTCTGCTCCATAAAGATATAATATAATTCCTAGTTGTAGTTTCATGTTCAGTTTGAAACAGTTAATATTTTACATGTTAATCTAGTTTTTATAACTTGTTTGGATTTTTAAGCAAACAATATACAATTTTCTCTTTGTGAAACTGATTCTTTTCTCATGAACATCAAGAAGTTACTTGGACAGAAACAAAATTTTGTAAGACTTTCAGCAGTCGCCTGATTAGTTAGAAACTTATTTTGACTTGTCCAACTTCCTAATGTTTTCTTTTCTAGTAACAGGTCTGATTGTATTTAACAGGACTTCACAGAATGTGGCTCTGCTACATTCTGCATATCTTTGAGAATCATAAGGTCATCAGGTTTCAGTCACCGTGACTCTCCCAGTTCGCACTTCTTATATTCGGATCAGTAAATAGCTGATCAACAACATGGCAGAGACATTTTACTTTAAAACATTTTACTGTAAAACATTTTACTTTAAAACATTTTACTTTGAAACATTTCTGTTTATGTTTTTTCTCCTGTCTGTTTCTGCATCAGGTGAGTTAAACATTTATTGTTCTTTGTTCCTCTGATGTCAATATGAAATGGTTTGTTGTGATTTTCTTCTGGTTTTCAATCTGATTAACAAAAACCAGGAAACAGAATCACTGATGATGTTTCGTAACACTTAGTGACAGAAAATATTATCGTAAAATAATGAGATTACTGAAGAAGGATTTATTTCTTATCAAGACTTTCTTTATTTAGACTGAAAGAAAATATTTGCTTTATAAAGTAAAGCTGATTTATTTCAGAATCGACTAAATAAAGACACAGAGTTTCATCAGCTGGAAGTTTGGATATGATTTTCATTCAGCTCCTTAGCATCAAAATAAAAGATTAAAGTCTTAGTGAAATATTATCAAACACGACTGAAGACATTTTTCTTTCTAATTAACTGAACCAACAGAACCAGTTTTCTAACATTCATCTAAACTCACAGGTCTACAAAATTCCTGTTCGGAAAGTAGTTTAATGTTTTACTTTTAAAATTAAATTCTGTTTTCTGATTATTTAAATCATCTGAAGTTATTCCAGGTTGTAGTTTTTGTAAATGCTCTTTATTATTTCACTGAATTAATGTGTTTCTTTATAATTCACAATATGGTGGATTGATTTTTTTTTTTTGTTTGAGTTCATTTTGTTAGTTTTAGTTTTAGAGCTTTTTTTAGAGAAATATAAAACTAAACAATGTTTCACATGTGTATCGGTTATAATCTTATATTTTAGACTTTGGTTTTACTTTCACTCGATCTTCATTTGGACTCCAATCACAAATCATTTACTTTCTTCACAATATCCATCATTTTCCTATTTAGACCAAAACAGATCAACAAAACCCAAAACCACACATAGTAGAAAACGGTTCACCCTTCGTCTTAGCAACAGAATGACCCTTGACCTTTAGTAACCCTCCCACTTCCGATACACTCAGTACACAAAACAGGAGACAAACACAGGAAGACCAGATTAATGGTTCCTACATGTTTATTTTAGATAATAATAAAACAGATTAATGTTCACAAACATATGTAGTGTCTTTAGCATTTCAGCAGTTTTCCTTTTTACACAAATAGACCAATTATGTTCCAAGTCTTTTAAATAAACACTTTATCTTTCTGATCACAAAACTCAGCTGTGGATATTTAAACCTGCTTTTTCAGAAGAACAAGAAGCCACAATGTCCGAAACACACGAAGAAGAAACAAACCGCTTTTCAAAATAAAAGCTCTAATAACCACCAGGTGTCACTATTGGACCAATGAACAACCGGAAGCATTTTAACCCTTTAATAACCAGTTACAGTATGAACAGCCTGGACTGACTGAACGAGAAGCTTCTTAGTTATTTAATGATTCTGAATCTGATTTGGTGACAGAAAAATCTCAACATAAAATTTGATCTGAAGTTAAAATATTTCCTTCCTGCTGCAGATCCAGAGGTTTCCTGTGTTTTCAGACGGAGCTGCTTGTTACCCTGTCAGATCCAGCTTGGCTCTGATCCACTCATCCACTGGTACCAAGTGTCAGCTGGAGATCTGCTGGTTCACTCCTACTATCACAACAAAGACCAGCTGGGTCAGCAGAACCAGAACTTTCAGAACCGGACGTCACTGATCCTGGATCAGATCTCCAGAGGAAACGCCTCCCTGCTGCTGAAGGAGGTGAAGATCCAGGATGAGGGACGATATAAATGTTACACCAGCACCAGCACAGGATACAGAGAATCATTTATGAACCTGAAGACAGAAGGTAGAACTGACTTAATATCATTAATGTCTGTTTACAGATGATTTTCTTTGGTGTTGCAGTTATTTTTTTATGAACGTTATGGTTTCCAGCTCCAGTCTCTGACATCAGGATCCATCAGGATGGAAACAGGATCACCTGCAGCTCAGAGGGGATCTACCCTCAACCTGAACTCACCTGGTCCACTGAGCCTCCATCCAACACGGCTCTGAATGAAACTACCAGGATCCAGGAAACTGAAGATCAGCTTTACAACATTAGCAGCTCTTTGATTGGTCCAGATAATGAGACAGATCTGACCTACCGCTGCAGCATCAGAACCAGGAGCAGCAACAGGACAGCAACGTTTATAAAAACAGGTGAGAAAACAGTGGAGAACAACTGCTGATGTTTGTTTAAATTTATAATATTATCATTATTTTCAGAATAAGATTAAATCTTTATTTTCTCTTCTCTGATAATAAAAACTGGTTAGAATCTCAGCTGTGGAAAATTAGTCTGAAGGATAAGTTTTATCTCCTAACAGAACAGATCTAGAAACAGAAACAATTTAATCAGAACACAAAACATTTTGTCAGATACATAATTCATGGCTTTCCTTTACTTCTTTATATAATAAATGTTATTTTCTCATCTGTGAAACAGTCTAATAACCTCACTCTCCTGCTGCTGTTTGGCTAAATCACACAGAGATACTAAACTTTTTCATCTCTTTTTATGCAGATTTTTTACAGAAATACAAAGATATACACTGGTGGCTGATTGTTTGTTCGATTGTAGCAGCAGTGGCAGTAATAATCATAGGAGTGGTTGTCTGCCTTATATATGACAGGTACTTTCTATGTTCTGTTTTAAATGTACTACTGTTTTTCTCTGAGCTAATTATTTCTGTTGTCCTAAACAAAACAAACAATTTATTCATTTTCTGTCTGCTTTATTATTTGATACGACTTAAAGGTGAAAAGTGTAAAAATGGAACAAAATCAGCATCAGATGAAAATCATCAAAGCTCAGAGTAAGTAAACAATCAAAACTCTCAGTGTTGTGGATAAAATACTTTTTTAAATGTTTAAAGTGAATATTTGCCACTTTACTGACTGAGAATCCAGGATTTTCATTAACATTATACATTTTTATATCAAGTGAAAATTATATCTTGATCCATCTTAATTAATTTTCTCCCAAATATTTTCTACAAGAATAAAGAAAAGTTTTATTTTCTGTTGTAACAAGATCAGGACTGTTTAAAGGAAAACTAACATAATTTAATCTCCTTTAAATTCACAAAGCAAATTAAAATGTAAAAACAAAGAATATTTTTGGGTTGAATACTTAAGGTAATAATCACATTTTTATTTGGTCTTTAGAAATATGACTTTGTTCTAAAGAAAAAAAGTTAATATAAAGTGAACTGTATGTGATGGTGAATTTTGTTGCAGGGATGCTGAGACGACCCATTTAAATGGAGGATCTGGCAGGAAACCAGAATAAAAAAACCCAGGACAATAATGACAAATCAATCACTGAGGAATCCAGAAAGACGGACATCTTGGAAACACATTCATGTTTCCAGATGTGCTGCAACTGTGAGGGAGAGAAGCCTAAAAGGAATCAAAAGGAGAGAAAAATGACTGGAAACAAGACAAACAGGAGACAGAAAAACTAGAAAACACAACAATGATCCAAAACATAAAGAATCAACGGAACACAAAATGACACAGAACTGAAGTTCATGACATCAGAGCTGGACGATAATGAAACTTTGATGAACTTCAAAAACTTCAGTTGGAGGAAAAGAGATAAAAACTGTAAATTAATATCATTACTTCATGTTGAAGTGCTTTTTCTTCTTCTTCTTCTTTGAACATATATGTTTTTAATAACAAAGTATTAAACTGCTTAAGTAACTCATATAAGTTGTTTACTTATTTTAAGAACCTTTTTCATAATTAATAAATCTGATCACACACTAATATTAATCAGTCAGATTTTATTATGGTTAGGAGAATAAATGAAACATTAATCTCAGATTTATCTCAGTCAGATTAGCAATATGTCATTAATGATGTTTTTGAACCAAATGAAATTTATCGCTTGACATTTCCAATTATTAAAAAAAAAATCCTCTGACATGTTTTAATCATATAAAAGTCATATTTATTTTTATCTACCTTTTAAAAATGGGAATTATGAGACATAAAATGGGATTAAAACAAAAGAAAATATTGATTTAATAACTTTCATACTACAGAAGGTCCAAAAATAAGAAGTTTTATAGATTAAATGCTTATGATGAAGGAAATGTCTGATAAAATGTGGTTTGCTGTATAAAGAAGGTGCTGAACTGGACATAAAACAAAAGGTGTTTCTTATTCTGTTACTTCAGGTTTATAGTTTTTTTATTTACAAGTTGCTTTGAGATAAAAAGAGCCACAAAGATTAAATTATAATCTGAAATGTGTAAATATGTAACTGTTGTTTCATTATGAATGTTTGTATTGGTTTATTGTTGAGTTTTTACATTAATATGTAAAAATGTTTGATATACTAGATTTAATAAATTAATTCAAATATCTGAGATAATAATGTTTTATTGCCATTAATGATGTGTCAACACGCTGGATCTGCTCTGAGCCTCAGAGCTGGACGGCGGCCTGTGAGGCCCAAACTGTCCTTCTGTTCCTTTATATGGTAGTTTTAAATGTGGCCACTAGGGGGCGATGTCAGTCATATCAGTGCGTTAGATTTATTTACCTCCAACTGTAAATTTATAGTTCAGGCAGAATAAAATTTTTCATTGTGTTTGTTTAATCTCTGATCTCCATGGAAACAAAGTCAGATTATAAATCTGATAAAAAACCATTAACTTTATAGAATGTGTGGAAAACAAAAACAGAATCAGATGGAGATTAACTGAACAACATCACAGCTTCAAAACATCAAACAGAAACTCATCTAGAAATGAAATAGTTAAATATGTCCAACTTCCAGTTTCTCCTGCTACAGCTAAAGTATTTAACTTTTATTTTTAAAAAGATAAATAAATAAGAAATAAAGTGTTTTACATTTTTGTTAAATCTGTCAAGATGTTGTGACAGTGCAGCATAAAACAGATAATCTGTGATATGAAACCCCAAGATCTTTTATTCCAGATTATAATTATTCTCCTGGTTTATAATCCCTGATTGTTCTTCATCTTGTTACACAGGATCTCAGTTCTGCTGGGTTTTGGTCAAAAAAACATTTAAATGTGCGATGATGGGATGAAATTCTCCAGACCTGCAGCCAGAACCTCCATGTTCACTGAGATCAGATCAGAACCGAACTGGTTCTAGAGGTCAAAGCAGCTTCAGATCCTCGTCTGGTGAAATCAGCTAAACGCTCCACATGCAGGTCAGTTATTCTATTAGAGATGAAATAGAAACTGGTCAGTTTGAATTCATCCCTTCAGATCAGATCAGGAGAACCTTCATCAGAACAAGCCGACCCGTTTGGTTCACCAGAACTCCTGAGTCATCAGGATCTCAGTTGTGATCAGAATATTAGATCCATATTAGGACATGCAGATCATGAGAGGAACCTGAACATCTTGTTTTGAACCTTCAGGCTGATTCTTGGTTGATTAGGAATTTTCTTTGACGAACTGAACTTCCTGTTGTTGTTCTGGAGCCTGATGTTGGCGAGTTCCTGGGAATCCTCACAATGTGGCGCCTCAACATTCTGCATGTCGGTTTCATTGACTCTCATGAAGCTGATCAGAGAGCAGCTGATCCTGAACATGGTGGACAGATCCGTCTTCAGAACCTTCCTGGTTCTGGTTCCTCTGCTGGCTGTTTCTGAAGCAGGTGAGTCTAAATATTTATAATATTCTTATTCTGATGTCAGCATGAAGACGGTTGGTTGTGTTTTTCTGAACAAACACCAGAAACAGAAACACTGATGATGTTTCACTGACTGTGAAATGAGATCAGGATTTTCCTTAAACTCCGGAGTTACTGAATTCAGACTGTAGAGATTAAAACTAGAAAACTTTATAAAGTTAAGCTGATTTTAAAACACTGTGTTTAATCTGCTGGAGGTTCTGATATTTATTCATCTCCATCATGTTGGGATTTAATCCAAATCTTCTTCACCAGAATAAAATATCAAACTCTACTCTGTATGATTTCATATATTTGAGTTTTTTAGGTGGATTTTTCTTTCTTTTAGTCAAAGTAAAGTTTTTCTGGCTTCAGTTTATTTATGTGTCGCTGAATCATAACATATTTCATCTGGAAACTTCCTGTTTGTTTAATGAAAACTGATATGAAGGATCTGATGTGAAGATTTATGTAAATTATTTTATAATCTGTTAAAGACAAAAACATTTCTAACCCTAAAGTGACAGAGGGGAGTTTCTCCTTTACATGTTTAATTTAATCACAACATAAACCATGAAGGGAAATGAAACTAAGTGACTCCAGAAATATCAGTGATTGATTTAGAACAGATTAATTAAATGATTCCGTTTTTTAATGTCAAAAATGAATTTATGAGCTAAAGTTCATATTTTATGAAACGTGACAAGAAGTAATTTCTTCTGTGGGTCAAAGTTGGAGGGAAGAAGCAGCAGAACCAGTTTTCTGTTTACAAGCTGCTCAGTTAAATCCTGCAGGCCTGGAAACAAACAAACAGCTCAGAGTTTAAAATGTTCCTTCAATCAGCTCTCTGCCTAAAAACTGTTCACAAATACTGAACTAGATTGTCAAATGAACATTTCAGAAAATTGAATCATTTTGTTGATTAAATTTTGTTAGTTTTGCCTAAAGTTGATCAGAAGTATTTTTATGATTCCTTTTCCTTCAGTCTCAGCCGATTAAGATAAAAGGTTTTAAAGTTTTTCTGCCGTGAGGACGGAGGATGACAGACTCACTGTTTACTACAGGATTTTAAAGCATTTTCCTTTAAAGGAGTGGCCTAGTTAAAGCAACCGGTTCCCCAGGCTAAAACAGCTGATTTATGATTTATGGGTGTTCAGAACCGTCTTTATTTAATGACTATGAAAATGATTTGATGAAAGTATAAACTAAAAATAATAAAACTGAATTTTAAAGAGTTATAAATGTTCCTGATTTAAGGTTTCATCTGCTTCCTGTTGCAGATCTGGATGTTTCCTGTGTTTTCAGACACACCTGCCTGCTGCCCTGTCAGTTCCAGTCCAGCTCTGGTCTGGTGATCCGCTGGTCCAACCCGTCTGCAGCTGGAGACTCTGTGGTTCATTCCTACTACGACGGTCAGGACCAGCTGGGTCAGCAGAACCAGAACTTTAAGGGCCGGACGTCACTGATCCTGGATCAGATCTCCAGGGGAAACGCCTCCCTGCTGCTGAAGGAGGTGAAGATCCAGGATGAGGGACGATATAAATGCAACATCAGCAACAGCACAGGATACAAAGCAGAAACATTTATAAACCTGAAGATAAACGGTAGAAATTCTTTATTAAATACGTTTCATATTTTCCAGCTGCTTTTCGTTGGTGTTTCAGTTTATGATGCTTTTTCTTGTTTTCAGCTCCAGTCTCTGACATCAGGATCCATCAGGATGGAAACAGGATCACCTGCAGCTCAGAGGGGATCTACCCTCAACCTGAACTCACCTGGTCCACTGAGCCTCCATCCAACACGGCTCTGCAGAACAGAACCACAGTCCATCAGACTGAGGAGAAGCTTTACAACATCAGCAGCTCTCTGACGGGTCCAGATGGTTCTGATCTGACCTACAGCTGCAGCATCAGAACCAGGAGCAACACCAGGACAGAAACCCTTAAAAAAACAGGCGAGGAAACAACAGAAAATAACTAAACATGTTGGAGCAGAATAATTATATTTTCATTCATTTCAAAAGTAGATTAAACCCTTAATTTTCATGATTCTTCCATTTTACAATAGATAAAATAGTTAATTTACTTTCTCTGTTTGTAGAAACTAGTTTGAATCTACAGAAATGAAGCTGAGATTTTAAAAAGTGGAGGGATTAGTTTTTATCTTCCTGCAGATCAAGAAATAAAAACAGTTTTATTTCAGATTCATCACCTGTTCATGTTTCCTCCTGATCAGGAACTGAAATCATTGCTGAAACCTTTTTCTGTTATTTATGAAACAAAGTGAGTCATAAAAGATGCAGACAGTCAGTGTTTCTCCTCTTCCTCTGCAGAATCAGCAGGAGGTTTAACCTGGAAGGTGATTGTGGGTCTGATTGTACCAGCAGGAGCAGCAGCAGCTGCTTTTTTAAAGAAAAAGTAAAACTTTATTCTGTCTCCTCTTTACTACATAAACTTTGCTTCTGTTGATGCTTCTTCAGAAGGCAGATATTTCTCTTGTCCCAAAGAAAACAGTTCATACATTCATTTCCTGCCTTTGTTTTATTGTTATAGGTGTAAGAAGGAGGAGAAGGAGGAGAAGAAGGAGAACAAGAGCAAAGGTCCAAAAAAAGAAGACTCAGAAAAATTTGGAGGTTTTAATGAAGAGTTAGAGTAAGTAAAGCATCAAAAACAGTAGAGGAAACATTTTCTTTGCATGCTTATAGTGAATGTTTAATTATAACTTAAATAAAGACAGAAACAAAGTAAGATGAAAAGGCAGCATTTTATTTAGTTTTTGTAACAATGACTTTTTTCTAAAACTGAACTGACTGTGATGGATTTTATTGCAGCTCCGTTGACGTTAAGCATTCCAGAGCAATACAGATGATGAAGGACGACATAAAAGGAGAGATTGATAAAGTAAAGATGAGCCTGATCACTGAGAAACCAGAGAGCAAGTCAACATAGACTCCTGGAAAACGCTGCAGCCATTACAGATGAGCTGCAGCTGCGAGGGGGCGGAGCCTAATAGAGGAGCTGCAGCTGGGAGGGGCGGAGCCTAATGGATGAGCTGCAGCTGCGAGGGGCGGAGCCTAATGGATGAGCTGCAGCTGGGAGGGGCGGAGCCTAATGGATGAGCTGCAGCTGCGAGGGGCGGAGCCTAATGGATGAGCTGCAGCTGGGAGGGGCGGAGCCTAATGGATGAGCTGCAGCTGCGAGGGGCGGAGCCTAATGGATGAGCTGCAGCTGGGAGGGGCGGAGCCTAAAAGAAGCTGAAGGAGAGGAAATTGACACGAAAACACAGCGATGATCCACTGAAATAATAAAACACAAAATGACACAGAACTGAAACGACACGTTTTTTTCTCCATATTAGGATGAATCAACAGTTCAGGTTAAACTTCATCTGGTTTGAAATACAAAAATAAGATAAAAACTGTTAGCAGGAATTAAACTATGGATCATTATTTCATGTTAAATTCTTTTATTTTTTCCTTATTAAACTCACTAATTATTTCAGATGAATTAATTTTAGCTGCACAGTTTAGGAACATTTTTCATAATTAATACCCTCAGACAGATCAGCTGTAAATCTGGAATCATACTAATATTTATCAGAGATAGTAAGATTATTTTATGTTTAAGAAAGACAATGAAACATTAATTTTAGTTTTGTCTCAGTCACACAACAATGAACCAAATACTTATTATTTGTTGTTCTTACTGATGCAAAGACACTAAAAAACAGGAAAATACAAAACTCCTCACATCATTTAGTCAGATAAAAATGTCCTGTTTGTCACTTTAAATGCCTTTTAAGGATTATAAAACACAAACTACCAATAAATAAATGGACGAGTAATATTGATTAAATATCTTTCAGGTTCTAAAACTATTAAATGGTTTTATTAGGGAAAATGTTTGATAAAAACGGGTTTGTTGTTTCCTCTTACTTACTTTTTACCTTTTTTTCTGAGCGTTTATTAACAAGACAAAATGTTTATTCAGTTTCTTCAGCTTTACGTTTCTAATTGTTTGAGATAAACTGGTTTATGTTGTGAAGTTTAATTTTTATTTTTGCAAATAGTATTAATATGACATTTGGGGATTTTTTTCTAGTTAGTCACAAAAAAACAGTAAAGTTTTGAAGTTATAGTTGTTGGATTGACAAACAAAAATATTGAGGGGAATGTGGTTTTTTTCATGTGTTTAATATTCTATTTTTGTTTTGTTCAAAGTAACAACGAATTTCTAGATGTGAAAATTGTGCAGGATTTATTGTCAACATTTGTGTCATATATTTTACTTTTCCTTAGTTATAGTGAAAACTGATCTTAGTTTATGAATTTAATTTGCACAAATAAAAACAAGTTTGAAAGGAAATGATGAAATTATAATCTATAGTTAAATGTGTGAAGATACTCCTTTTGTTTCATGTGTTTGTGTGGATTTATTATTGTTGAGTCTAAAGTTAGTGATGGTCCATTTATATGTCTGAGAGATAAAAATGTTTTATGATCTGCAAACGAGCAGGACGGGAGCCTCTGAGGTCCAAATTAGGTTTCAGCCTCTGCAACAAACATCTAGTGTATATAGATCTGCATGATAAACAGATCCATGAATTTTATTTGTCCAAATAAACAGTTTGCTATGAAGTTTGGTTCCTGGTCACTGTAACATAAAACTGCAGAACTTTTGGATGAAACTGAAATGTTAATGTTGCTTCTGCAGTTTGTTCCCCTGATTGGATGGATAAAAATAATCCATACCTGGTTTCATTCTGTCACCACGTAGTGACAGTTTAGCAAATATGAAAAAATGAACAACTAAAATAGTTTTTATAAAAGGTGCACTTCTAGTTGGAAAAGTTTTGCTTCGTTCACACAATCCAAGGCTCAAAAACACCAAAAATTCAGGAAAATGAAGCTTCAGTCTCTACAGATTTTCCTTCAGGTTATAACTTGATGCCAGTGAGTCAAGTTCATTCATGTAGATCCACATCCCAATGCAGAGATAAATCTCTTCTCCAATCTGAACTGTGCATCAGTGAGAAAATATTTCATTCCTGGGTTTGCTCCAAGACGCCTCAGGATTCATCGTAGTTCACTTCAAACGTGGGTTCAGTTCTCCTGCTGCAGCTGCACAGTCGGTTAAAATGAAGATAAAAACAATGCAGTTTCTGACTTTCCTGGTCTTCATGAGTTTCTGGAAAATATGTGAGTTTTGGTAACTTTTCTCTGTGTTTTACACTTTTTTATTTGTTAGCACCTTTGTGTTATTATAATTTTATAAAATGAGATGTTAGAAAAATCTTATTGCTTTGTTTTGCCCTAAAGTTAAACCTCATAGCATGAAAATATGTTATGAGGTTGAATATAACATGTTTAACAGATGTACAGAATCAGAGCAGCAGGTTGGTGATTTCCCGCCGGTTTATAGCAGCAGCTCTGCGTCTCTCTGCAGATTCTGCTCTGAATCTGTTTATGAACATAAGACCAACATTAATAAGTTTGGTTATATAAACTTATGTCTGTATACAGCCATATTTTTTCCCCAAAATATGTTTTTTGTGTTTAAAGTTCCTCAGTTTTCTGTGAACAGTTCAGTTGCAGTAGATCAGGTCTGTCTGCAGGTTGGATTCACTCAGTGAACAGAAAATAAACCAGAATGTGACTTTATTTGTTTTTCTGAAAGATCAACTCATGTTAGGATAAACATGAAGTTTTATTTAGAGGGATTTCACAAATTATTTCAGCATTGATACAATAATTAAGTTCAGCCAAATGTCTGGAAAACAACATGTTTCTATCGAGCAGGACTGATAAAGTCACTGGATCAGAACCGATGTGGTTCGTTATTAATATTCAGTTTTAATGGATTTTCCTCTGGGTTCCTCTTTGCGAAATATTCACTGCAGAATTAAATAATGTTTCCTTTAACAAAACTCAAACAGTCCAGATTGTTTTCATGCATCCAGGCTGGAGGATCGAGCTACTGAGCAGAACCAGAACCCAACAGAACCCAACAGAACCTGACCAGAGGTCATTCTGTTGTTACCTGCAATGTTATGTTTTAATTTGCAAGTTTGGTCAGAAACATAAATGTATAAATGCCAACATATAAAATACAGGATCATTTTAATCAGTGGTGCTACTGGGAGCTTCATGTTTAGCAAACGATAAATGTGATCATTCAGTGGATTTGGAGGAAAAACAGACAATTTGTGTCAGTAGTTTTCCATTATGAACAAGGAAGTGAAGACTGAAGAAAATGTTTTAAGAAAAACAAAATTTTTTCTGCGGCTTTAGTTCAAGATCTGACATGTTCAGGCAGCCTAAGGGAAAAGGTTAGTGGTTGAGGGTTCGATCGGCGGCGGAGGACGGACAGGTAAGACTCCAGGCGGGGAGGAATCTGTCTCGCGGGAGA
>CAEGAF010024986.1:0-36523 GCA_903067075.1 Micropoecilia bifurca
AAGTAATGTTTCCATTACAATATGTACAAATATGTAAATACAAAGATATAGAATGTATGTCCCTTTTCATGATTCTTAGTGTCAAAATCTTCTGAATGTACTTCTACATAAATGGATTATGCAGTCATAATGAGTTCAAGCACAGGAAGCTGGGTTGTTTTATAGCTCCATCAGTTGTCTCACGTTGCTTTACAAACCGAAATAATAAAACATCCTGACTTGGAGAGTAAATCCATCACTGGCTAATGCTGCCGTGTCCATTTAGACACAAATGGTGGCCTTTCACTGGCACTGCTTGTGAATTTAATTCAGTCTCAGAATCTACTCCATTAAATGTTTATCTTTTGTCTGTCTCCTGCAGCTCCATTGTGTATTAGCATCCCCCTCTGACAGTACTCTGGTCAGTGCAGGCCTGAGAGGTATAGCTCGTCTTTTTACAGGTGACTATGTAACTTATCTTTGAAGCTGCCTCTCATTATTGCGTGCCCTCTCATCACCTTTCCCTCACAAATGTGCTCATCCCTCCTGAGACCTAAATGCTAGAAGCAAGCCCTTCAAAGCCACACACAGACACTGACCTTCATATCCTAAAATAATGTTTGTTGCCACTGTTTTATACATACAGAGTCTGAAATGGCATTTGAAACAAAAACAGACCACTTTTTACAAAAAGATGATGATAACACTCTTGACTAGCATGCTTCACTCACAGTTGTTTTCCCTTTTAATTTAAAACAACATTGATATGTTCTTTTAATAACAACTTTGTTATTAAATGCCTGAGTATTGTGATGTAAATACTAGTTACCTTGTAGTTTTTCCACTCAGTTATTCATATATATTTAATGATTTAGTGACTAACTCAAAAAAATAAATTATCTTGTATGTATGGAAATTAATTAACGTATAGTACGTTTTCTATTTGTTGAATGATTAGAAGAACATCAGAATTTTTACACTGTGATATATATGGAGAGTGGTTTTTATTAGTAGTGTATGAATAGGACTTGAAGAAAAGCAAATGTAGGAAAAACAAGGAAAATAGAATCTGAAGTGCCAATATTAGAATGTCAAAACCAAATATAGTACATGCACAATACCACTACACACACAGATGTATCCTTATTTTTTCTCTTTTCTCTCTGCCTTTATTTGCCTCTATGTCTGTATAAGTAAAACAGACTTGTTCAGACATCTTTTATACATATTCTGTATAAAAGAGAAATGCTGATGAGATGCAGGGGCAGACATGAGAGAGTTGTAATATATCAATGTATTGTTGCTCTCTTTCAAACAAACTAATAAAAGTAGTATTTTTTGAGAGAGAAAGAGAGAGAGACAGGGAGAGAAAGAAAGAGAGATGTTTTTAATTTCTGTAAATAAGTTATTAAGTTTTGCAAATTCATTGCAATGATGCATTTGCCTTTGTGGATTTCAAAAATGAGGATATGTTGCCATTTTCAGCATTTCAAGTTACCCAAAAATTTATGAATAAACCTAGATTTCACGAGAGAAAACATAATTTTAGGCATCCTTGGTCTATTTATCTCCTATTTTGATCATGAATATAATTTCTCTATCTGTGATTTTCAACACCAGTGAAAAATAGCCCACTGATTGCCAGGCTCATTATCATTGTAATAGTTGCAGTTAGGCTATGAAAATCAGTCATTTTTCAAATAGAAAAGAAAAGTCGAAGAGGTAAAGATGAGGAGCAGACTGAAGAGGTGGTGGAGGAGATCCTATTTCTGTGTGCAGAAAATGATTCTGAATGTGGCACGCTGCTTTTTGAAGGAGAGCAGGTAGAGCTCCTTTAGTCTTCCAGTGAGCCAGGGATGTAACACAGAAACCAGTTTGCATGACTAAAAGATAAAACTCACATTTTTTTGAGAATTTTAAATAAATTTTCACATTGTTTACAAAGTCATGGAACAAATCATGACAGACACCTGCATGATCATGACTTATTTTAGAAAGATGTGAAATTTTGAGTTGTTTAAATGATTAATAAAATTGAAAAAAAATGTTTTTTAATCAGGTTTTAATCATGCATGGTATACATATAGCCTAAATTAAATATACTTATATGGATTTCCAGAAGTCTTAAGATTTCTGCACCGGATTTATCCTGAATCCTGCTACTTTTAATACAAAAGCAGACAGTCAAAAAGAGACTGCACAGCTTAACCTTATGGGGGTGGTGTGCAAGATTTGTTCTCAAAGGAAAAACAAGTTGAAGTTTATCAGAAAGAGTATTGGACATGTGGAATAATGTTCTGTGGACCGAATAAAATTGAATTCTTTGAACACCAGGATTTTGATATTTGGTCTTAAGGAAATGCATGGCCCAAGGAGCTGCAAATGTCATGGTCTGGGGAATGTATTTTGTGTGTGTTTACCTTTAGCTAAATCATTTATTTCCCAGACATAAAGAAAATAAAACTGAATATTTAATGGGACGTCCTAATTTTTCCCCAACTATATGAAACTGAATATATTGTATCAACTTTTTCCAAGCCACTAGAGAACCTTTAAAATAACACTGACTTCTTAGACTTTGGTGTTTTGAAATCAAACCAATATATAATGAGAAATGATTTACATGCAAGTTTAGAAACCAACTAAGGTTGCACTGTGATACTTCAATTGTGACCTACAGAGAGTAAGAATAAAGTAATAACTGATGTGTGACAACAATAAGGGATGATCAAAATGCACTGTATTGTGGAAGAGGTTTTGAAGAATAGAAGAAATCTTAACTGAAGGTCAAACCACTTTTCCAATAAAATATTGTGGAAAAAGAACTTATCTGTGGATGTTGAGATTCATAGAGATAACAGAGTTATCTCTTTTAGGCAATGAAAGTATCAGTGGCCGATTGCCAAATAAGCTTTGAAAGAGGACTATCCAGTGGCAGAAGCGATGTAGAGCTACTGTGCAAATTTGGACCAGAGTTGGTGAAAGCACCAATCACCAATAGCTAGAGGGTTTCGGGTTGCTACTCAGTTTATCCATTGGTCTGAAGATGCAAACTGATGCAAGCATAGTCTTAGTGCTGAGAGGGGAAAATAATACTTTAGGGAGCTATGTTCAGAGACAAAGAGAAACAGTCATCCAGGAGGACATAATGAATAAGGTTTGAGGTTTCTGTGGCAGAAAGAAACTTCTGCATCAAAGGAGAAGAAAGACATAATGACAGGAAGAGTCATTAGAAAAAACAGAGGGGTGTAATGGTTCAGCTCACCTTTGGATAGCAAGACAAACTGGTTGAACACATAACAAATTGTGATAGAACACACTCGTTTCTCTATGGAGAGCTTGCTAAATTATATCCTCAACATTGTGGTTGAGCCTCCAGTGGTACATGATGATGGTTTGGCTGTTCCATGTCAGAAGAGGAAAAAAAGAGAGAGAGACTAGGGTGTGATGATCTGAGAAGAAAAGTTTTGTTGCAATTACATTTGGGGAAATACTGAAGATTAACAGGGCAGTTTCTTTAAGAAAGCAGCGTTTTTCTTTTTACCACATGTATGGATTTACTGAAACTGGGCACAAATTGGATGAAGCTGGATCAAGAGCTAGAAGATGTAATGAAGGAAGGGATATCAGAATAATTTAACTAAATATCAGGCTAGAGGTGAACATTAATCATTGCACGCCAAAAGAAAAAATAATCTGAATGAGCTGGAGAGTTGAACTTAGATAAGTATCTGGAGAACGTCAATACTGTGGAAACAGGCTGTGGATTCTGGGCTGCCTGAGATTATGGACACAATAGGCGGTGATGATTGAGCTCACTGGTCTGGCCTTCATACCCACCTGATTCCTCCTGCTTTAATTCCACTTTCCATCTCAGTGAGCTTGAGCTCACTGGCCTGGAGAACAGGACAGTGAGTTAATGTGGTGAGACCAGAAATGGATGGCGAGGGGGACTCCAGTCACAGAGTCCAGTAAGGAATGCATGAAACTAATGCAATATCGATATTGACCATAATCAGGATAAGAGACAAATGTAAATCTAAACAGATTTCACAAAAAACAATAAAAACAAAAAACCTTAACTGTAGCGCAGGTTGAGTTACCAACATATCATTGACCATCACTAATGTTTTTATGCAAGAAAGCTTGATGAGGATAATTGGTCTCAGGTGAGTCTGACGCTCAGCAGGAGCAGCTCCACCCTCACAGCAAGGAAGCACAACGGGAACGGAAGAGAACGCAGAGACAAGACACAAATAAAACATAACCACTCGAGCATCATGACGATGTTTCATTATCAATTGAATACGTTTTAAATATAGGGATCAACTGATATTGATCACAGTGTTGCATATCTCATTTACAGTCATGTTCATGTTAGTTTAAATATTATTGAAAAGTTTTTTATTCCAGTTACCAATTCACTTTGTGAAACACAACATATAGCATATTTACACACAGATTGTTTTCAAGTCTTTATTTAAGTAAATTATGATTATTTTCCAATTACTGCTAATGAAAACACATTGAAGATTCGAATACTACATTCGAGCAATAAAAAGAGCTTAGTACAAAAAATGTGGGCTTTATGAAAGTTTAATACCTGATTAGAATTTATTTCAAAATGTCCTTTTAATTTGAGAAACACATATTCTGATTTTTAATTATGACTGTATTATAAGCAGTATTTTTAAATGAACAATGGTGGAAGAGAATGTAACTACCTTTTCAGTATATTTCTTTGTAAGAATCTGTTACTACCTTAACCCTCTTTTTCAAAATATGCTTTCTAAAGTGGAACATTTATATTTGCAACCTTTATACATGTAAACAGTGGTTTAAGTACTGCCAAAAAGTTATTTTAAAAATAGAAATCTACATTTGACACACTGTAAGATCAAAACAAATCAAAGACAAGACACCAAAAAGGGAGCTTGTTGGTTGTAACTCACATAATGATGTTTATCAACAATATTTGAAAAGGGAACCTTTTTTTAAAAAAACGGTAATTAATTGTGTTTTATTTTTACATAAGTATTGAAAGTATATACATAATTACAAATATTTTTTTAATTTAAAAAAATCTTCTTAAATGTACATGAATTTAAAGAGCTAAACAAATATGTCAAAATAATCTTAAAAAGTAAGAGGTCAAAATTATACGATGTTAAACTTCTTAGTTTACTCGACTCTTTGGGTTGTGCTAAGGTGGCTAACGCTGACCACCATACATGCCCGCAGTATTGGTCACTGTAGTCGCGTCCTAACTCAAGTCGGCTTTAACAGCTGCGCGGTCACGTGACGGAGGTTTGTCAGCTGATGGACGCTATCTAATTTCGGCAGGAAGGTTTTCCCCCTAAAGCAAGCTTCGTGTCGTAAAAGCTTGCTTAGCATTCATGTACACACCTTGACAGATTTTTTATTTTTGAAATAATGTTTTAGTTGTCTAAATCGCCTACCTTGTTTTGATTCTCGGAAGTGCGTCCATGAATCTTGAGTTGTTGTGAAGTCTAGTGATGGAGGAAAACACCCAAGATCAATTTCTTCTTTTTGCGAAAGAGGGCAATTGCCCTCTCATCCAGAAGCTGCTTCATTCAAGGAGAGACAAAACCAACTCGCTTGACATTAATTGCAGATGTAAGTGGGGGGAAAGGGGTTGGTGAAGTTTAACAGCTGCTATAATATAACTTAAACTTGGAAAGTCTCAGTTTTCCTCACTTTCATTACAGCCAAGTCTGAAAGCACCTTAGGATGGACAGCTCTTCATCTGGCCTGTAACTTTGGCCACAGGGATGCTGTGGAAGAGTTACTCAAGGTGATTTTAATATAGAGCACTCTGTATTCTGTATAAAATGCACTCAGACATATAAATGTACCACAGTGGATGCATTTGCAGGCAGGGGTGGATGTAAATGTGCAAGATGACATTGGTGACACCCCTCTACACAAAGCAGCACGCACAGGAAGAAAGGTATGAATATCTAACTTATCCACTGACAATATTCTCAGTGTCTATTGGCACTGAGAATATATATTTTTTCTATTTATATATTTCCTATTATATTTTATTATTATTCTGAAGGAAATTGTTCTGCTGCTGCTCCGGTACAATGCCTGTGCCAGTATAATCAATGGTACAGCTAAAATCCCCAAAGACATCACAGATGATGATGAAATCATTACCATGCTGGAGGGTATGAAATTTTATCTATCTATCTATCTATCTATCTATCTATCTATCTATCTATCTATCTATCTATCTATCTATCTATCTATCTATCTAATTAATCTGTATACATGCATACATACACAGTGGCTGACTTCTCATTACAGAAGCTCAGCTGTCTTTGTTCTCAAGTGCTGTTTGGTCTGTGCAGCTGGAGAGAGGAGGGAGCGGAGGCGACAAGAGGAGAGGCTTCTGGAGGCTGCTAGAGAGGGAGATCTCTCCACTCTGTCTAAATTGGTTAGTATCTGACCTTTCTTGGAACTTTTGAAGATAAATTGCTAGCTGAGAGGGTGTTTTCTTCCTTAGATTATTGACCTCTTTCGACCTTAGCGCATGTTTCATATGTGTCATTTTTTTTCAGTTGTTCTTGAGATCCTCAAACATGTTCATGTACTGAGCTTTAACTGGTAGTATGTCTATAAGCAGGATTGCAAAAACCAAGATTATGCCTACAAGTTATTCTTGGTTTGCTCAATCATACCTCATCACTGTCACTGAATGTTTCAAATGTAATAATAAACGTTTTAGTTATTAATGAGTTTCCTGAAGGTGAAATTGCTAAAGAAATAAATGTCAGATTTTGTTTTCAGTTTTCACTTTCGTCTTCTTATTTCAAGCTCAGCGCTAAGGAGGCTCCTGATATCCACTGCAGGGATTCAGTTGGAAACACGCCTTTGCACTGTGCCGCCTACAGAGGGCAGAAGCACTGCATCATAAAGCTGCTGAAGTCTGGAGCAAGCTTGAATATCAGGAATAGTAACAGTATGCAACTAATCTTGTTTTCGTTTTTTGGGGGGGAAGTATTAAACATTGTTTTGACTCTTTTAAAGTACATATTGTCCCTATATTTGTATTTATTTATATAGCTGGTCTTTTTCAGATCAGACCCCTGTGGACCTGGTTCAAACTGATGAACTCAAACAAATGATTGCAGCATATCAAAAAAAGGTAGGATAAAACAATATTCACCTTATAGGAAGGCCTTTTTTTTTACCAGAAGGGACAGGAAAGATGATTGACAGAAACATGGATAGTATTTTACACAGGGGATTCAGGAGCAAAGCCTGTTGGGGCCTACCAATGACATGAGCAGAGTTTTCAACTATGCAATGACCCTAAACATAAAGTGCAAGCATATTCATGTAGTAAAATGGCCCAGTAAAATCCCAGAACTAAATCTGATATTATGTGGCAAAACTTGAAGATCAATGATAAAACTTGCAATGACTTCACTTTTGCCCTTGTTGCTGGTAGAGATGCAGTCAAAAAGACATGCAGCAATAAATGCAACTAATATGTTGTTTCCATAATATGTTTTTTTTTCTTCCACTTGGACATGTTTTTTATGTTGGTCTATCACAATGAATTGTACTCAAGTTTTTTGTTGCAACCTGGTAAAATGCAGACCAATTCACAGCACCTGAATTCATTAGTGTTTTTTGCACAGGTCTGTTGCACTGCAGCTTTACGTTTTAATAAAGATAAAGATTCTTTGACCGATAAATAATTAGATCGGGGTTCTCCTATTGTTGCTGCATAATAATGTGTTAAATACAGCAAAGTAACTGAAACATTT
The DNA here is from genome assembly GCA_903067075.1 of Micropoecilia bifurca. Classification (NCBI taxonomy): domain Eukaryota; kingdom Metazoa; phylum Chordata; class Actinopteri; order Cyprinodontiformes; family Poeciliidae; genus Micropoecilia; species Micropoecilia bifurca. The sequence goes on from CAEGAF010024986.1 coordinate 7,782, forward strand.
TACGCACGTTTTTTTTTTCTTTAAAAGCTGAATTTGTAGCCTTTTATAGTTGTCTAAAGATTTTATTCTATGCTTTTGTATTTCTTTCCTCATGATCGGTGGGGATGTGAAGTCAACAGATTTTCTGCATTTTCCTTTCTATTTCTGTTTATATTCTCTTGGGCTCTGACGATGCAGAAAAGACTTAATAGCTCAGCGGTCTGTACTCTGAATGTCTGATCAACCTGGCTTAGCTTCAAAAATAAGGTTTTGTGGACTAGGTTCTTTTAGAAATAGTGCTAAAAGAAAAATGCTACACATGCTCTAGATCTGTCTGGAAAAAACACTGTTTGTTACACATTTGGAGAATTTTGTTTTTCAGGATGTGACCAGTGAGGTGCAGAAGGTTGAGGGCCCTCTTTGGAAGGTACACAGATGTCAAAGTGAATTCTCATCTGCTCTTATTTAGTCTAACATCCAGACATTCGGTGGTATACACTAATAAGCTGCAACAAATGATGTAAAAACAGCTGCCTAACATTGTAGTGGAGCCCCTTAAGTTGTCAAAACAGCTACTAACCTAAATTATATGTCCCTCCCAAGTCCACGGGTCACATTTAGGAAGAGGTTTGATTCAATCCAGCCTGCTAGATTGCATTTAAGATTAATCATAGCTACCTTAAAGTACAAAAGCTAAAAATCCCAGAACGTATAGGAAAAGTTATGCTTTTTTCAAGACCATTTTAAATGTGGACCCCCAAAAATAGATTCGAAGTGGATGATCTATTGTTGCTAATTATTCTGTAAAACCGATGCTGAAGTTAAAGTAAATACCAAACAATGATATAAAGTGTGATTTTGTGTGAGCTGGACAATTTTAACACAGAATTTACAGCAAAGAATGTATGTAATGTTTGTGACTTGATCTAATTTGATCACATAGTGTTTAGTTTCCTTTACATCTATATTTGTTTTTTGCTTTTTCACAAATATTAGTTTAACTGTATCTGCTCATATTTATATTTGAAACCAGATGGTTATGAGCAGTATTCATCTGTTTTTCTTTTCTCAGTCTGACGTTTTATCATCTTTGATCATTTTGTTCATTTCCCAAGAGACATTGCTTCCTTTTTTCCTTATATAAAATAAAAACCTTCCCAGAAAAAGTTTGATAGTTTAAGGAAGACCTTTAAATAATTATTTATGCAAGATGTTTCTTGTTAAATTGCAAAATTTTAGATCATTAGTTGGTGGGATATTTTTCTTAAAAATATATTAAAAGTATCTTTTTAGTTAATGACATCTAAAAATTATTTTCTATTTTTCTCAGATGGGCGAATTAACTGGATTTCTACCTGCTTGCGATTCACTGCCGGACTTATCTATTTTATTTTTTGCAGAGTTCACGTTTTCTTGGTTGGCGATCTTACTGGGTGGTAATTGAGAATGGAAAAATCTCCTGGTACCCCACACAGTGAGACATCCTATTTTGAAGCTTGTATAATAAAGTGGTGTATTAACAAAATATTTATCTATAACTCTGTAAAGAATGGAGGTGAGGGGGAATTGCAACTTCTTCGAATTATTTGTTAGTCATTTACTGTCACTTATCTGTTTTGTAGAGCTGATGCACAGGCTGGAGTTAGAAAAAAGGGATTTGAATCTCTTTCACAAGCCTATTTCATGGTGAGTAGCAGAGGTTAGATTCTTGTGGTCCTCTATCACGACTGTACAAGCATTTTCATGCTTGTACAGTCGTGTGATCACTTGTGATCACACGGCTGGCTGGATGCTTTGGAGGAGCATGCATCCTACAGCGCTCGTCACTTCATTAAAGTCGTGTGATCACTTGTGATCACACGACTTGCAACATTGTTTTTGACTTTTTTTGTGTGTTTTGTCACTCGAGGTGAAACCATGGGATCACTGCTTCTTCATGCTCAGGTGCATCAATGACACTGTGCATAATTTCAAGGTGCCCTCAAAGATGGACTCCGTAGCAATGAGGAAGGCGAGATAAAACACTGTCTATATTGCCTCTACAAGTACAGCTCCATGAACAGACTAATGGTTTCAAACTATTGGGATTTGGTTACACAGAGATGGCTGGATGCTTTGGAGGAGCATGCATCCTACAGCGCTCGTCACTTCATTAAAGACCAGATTGTTTGGGATGCAGATAGTGATGGTAATGTGGAGATGAGAAATTTGACACAAGCTGTTCAGGTAAGTAAGCTCTGTTGGACAAAAATTCTGCGGGCTTTCTGATTGTGGGTTATAGATAAAGTGTGCCTCGAATTGAGTATGCACCTATTTTTGTTCGTCCTTCTTGAGTGAACCTTAATCATGAGCTCACAACAAGCCTGTTTTTGTTGAGAGCTGCAAGTGGTTCCATTGCTTCATTCGGTTTCTTGTCCTGTGCTTTCACAGTCAGCTAAGGCCTGCCAACATAAACTGGAGAGTGAAGTGTCAATATTTGAATCCATGGTGAAGAATGAGGAGCATTCTGGTAAGAGGCAGATAGCAATTTGTAATGCATGTAGCATCTTTCCTAAAAAGGAAAAGAAATTGAATTTTGTTACTGAACTGTGACATAGTATGAGAACCCTTGCAGATTTATTGTTACTTTTCTTTTTGGAGGGGGGCTCCTAAACTTTTCAGATTCTCAAAAATGATTAACGTCACGCAAGTTATCCAAATAATTCATGTCCTGATCTAAAGAGAGTTAAGAACAGATGAGAAAAACTCATTTGCATCAATTAATCAGGAAATTGTTGGCTAAATGACCTCGTAAACATCAATTAATTCACTCTTAATTCTTCAATTAACACCTAAAAAATTCTGATAGATTCTCTTTAGGTTTTACTAAAATAATGGATATTTCCCCCCAAAAAATCTATTCTCTTGGTTCACTTTGTTTCACTTGAACACTGTCTTAAAAAATAGGATGAATTACATCATTATTTCAGAACTATCTCATCATAAATTTAGTCGTTATTTGATTTTTTTCTAGGTCTGGCTGCACATCTTCTACTTAAAGCCAAAGAGACCAGCAAGCTTTCAAGTAAAACTTGTGATGTTCTTCAACTATGCCTTGAGCTGCTGTCAAAACAAGAAGAGGTAAGGATAACAACTCCTCGTCTTAGAGCGATTACCAAAAATGATTCTGCCTTCCCTCAAATCAGGTCTGCTAGTAAAATATAACAGCTAGAAGCTGTTCACAGTAAATAAAATCAAGCAAGACATATTTTTAATAGTTCAATATACCTACTAATGTAGGCAGTTTATCTAAATTAGCAACTGTTAAAGACTGCAAGCTCAAAATCAGTCAAACCCTTCATGCTAAGTGTCTTTATTAGTTAGTTGAGCACCATTTTGTTGACTTATTGCAAATGTGACTCATAGCCAGACACCAATGATGCCCAGACATCCTGTTCTGTCTTCTATCATAATAGTGCACACCATGGTAGTCATAAGGAATTAAATACCCTGTAGCAGTATTTTCATTAATTTCGTTATAATCTATGGTTTTATAATGACAATAAAGATTATTATTTATTGATGAAATTCAAGAATGTTTCTTACTGTGGAAACTGTAAACTCTATACCATCAAGTCTCTGTGCATGTCCTCTATATGTATTTGTTTATTTCTTTTTTTAACCACCTGCCTCCTCAGGAATCTTGTGACAACTGTTGATGGCTTTCTCTCTCTTTCTGTCACATTTAGATGCAGCGAACATTATTTTTACAATTTTGAATGAAGCTGTCAGCTTTATAGCTACAAACATTCAGGGCCTTTACTATCTTTTTGTACCTCTTTGCTCATATTTTGAACTATTCTTTCAGCTTGGCCATATTTTAACATTTAATGTAACCTTACTTCTGCATCACACTGTGTGTCATGCAAGGTTCGAGGTTATGTTTAGACGCAACAGGTGTGCCTGACCTCGCCTGATTGGCAAATATGTGGTCTTGTGAAAAATTCAGTTCAGTGAATTGAACAATTTTGAGACAGCAGTAGTCACTGCATGCAGGAACGAATACTGACTTTGGACAAAAATCCATGAAATACTTTTTAAACCATTTAAACTGCTCTTGTTAAAAGTAAAAGATTTTAGATTTTTTTACAGAACCTAATTTGCAGTTGAGTTAAATAATTTTAGGCTCAACCATTTTTAGTGTACGTAGATTTTTTTTCCCCATATCCACTATCCTCATAGCGAATAAAATATTAGCGTTTTATTGTAATGCATTGTGGCTTCCAAATTGAATCATTGCTGTGGCTTTATGAATCTTCATTTCATTGACTCTCATCTCCACACCCCATGTCCTGTTCTCTTATTGGCTGATGATGATATACTGAATGATTGCAACATCCTCAGACCCCTCCTCCCTTACATCAGCGCTCTCGTGCCAATCAGATTTGAAATTTGTGTGTGCGCGTCCACGTCACTGTCCACCTGTCTCAGTGCCTGCTCTCCGTCCTTGAGGGAGAAGGGGGGGTGGAGGGGTAGGGAGCGTTGTGAACGATGTGGTAATCACTGGCATGTCTGTAGGAAGGATATGGGAGAGAGATCCGCATTTCTGCTTAGGTCTGCACTCGGCTTACTGATCAGCGCAGACACGCTCACAGCGAAGCCCTCAGACTTAGATCCTCCACCCTCACGCTTCACAGGAAGGGCTGTGCTTGTACTGAGTGAAGGAACTCATGACGTGGGTTTTCTGTCTCACCATTTGAAAACAAAACGCTCACAGACAGGCGTGCACATGCCAAAGCATCTGAGCACAGGAGGGCGAAGAGGCAGCGTTGGCACACACATCCATCATCTTCACAGGTACAGGACTCGGCTGCTTTTCTACAACATTCTCAGCTTTGCTCTCGATTGTCAGCTGGAAAACTGTGTTTACTGTGGGCTGGTCCCTGTAGACTTGGCGTGATGTGTCTCAAGTTTAGGGTGGATTTTTTTTTTTTTAATGTATTTCTTGTAGTCTTGAGCTTTGGTCTGCTGTGTGGGCTCAGCCCAGGGCTTTTCATCAGTAAGGGAAGGTTATTTCTGTGGATTTAGTCATCCATATTCAGCATGATAAATTGGGTGGTTCAGAAGTGCTGCTTTGTGCTTGTCTGCTCATTTCATCTTTTTTAATGAGATCAGGTCATTAAGTAATGCATTCAGTTCAAGTAAGAGTCCAGGCTGGCTTGATTGAAATTGCACTGGAGACTTTTCAGGCTCTGTTTTGCTTATTGAAATGCTTCTTTGGTTTGAAGTTTTTTTTACATTTTTTCTTCCCCCCAACAAATGGCCGTGCTCTCTACTGATGGTGGTAAAATAAATGATCGCGTTAACTTTAGGGCTGATAAAAGAGAGAAGCAATCTCATGGGAGACACGTGTAAAAGATTTAAGTATGAAATTGCTTTTAAAAAATAATAATTATGGAAAACATAGAATAACAATCAATTCAGAATCAAACCATCTTACGTTAGTAGAAACCGGCTGCCAATACAGTTCACCAAAATAATCAGCCATTATCAATAAAAGGGGGCTAAAGACATTCCCTGCTGTCTCCTCAGCTGTGAAAATCTTTGATTAAGACAAGAAAGAATATGTCTTAACAAGCACGCAACATCCACTACTCTACGGCACTAACCGGATTAGATTATACATGACAATATAACCGGATTATATTTCCTCCACTGCTGAGATTGCTGGTATTAAGCAGCATTAGGTCTAATCCTGAATTTTTATTGTCACACCACTGATGGATTTTATCACTAAGCCACCTTGCGTGTTTTTGCACACAATACAGAGAGGCAGCACTGACCATGTGGTGTTGCTCTTCAACTTCTGGGAATGGATAGATTGTGTAGAGACGGCACTTCTTAGTTCAAAGGGTTTCGCAGCAGATACAGTAATGCCCCATAGCATTGTGGATGTGACCTATTTCAACAGCTGCTCTTGCTGCTGCAGTGTGCTTTCCTATGCAAGTGCATGCAGTTTTTAGTCTAGATCATTGGTGAAGATGTGACATTTAAGGTAGAGAATATCCATCATTCAGCCCAATAAGACTGGAAGCGACAAATTCTTCCTTGATTGATTTTATTCTTTGATCTACGTGTCAACTACTGGAAAAAAAAGTTTTTGTTTTTTTTAACCTATTGATTTAAATGCATCAAAAATAACACCACGTTTTCTGTTAAATCATCTACCAACAGCAGGAAATCTGATGCACTTTAGGTACCCACTGAGAACATTATGGTTGTATGCATACACTGGAGAATAATCTTGAAATTCCTTCATCTATTACATTTAAAAGTAATACTTTTTTCAAACAATCTGTAGCACATTTTGTCTATTGTATGTTAAAGTTCTTAACGAAGTTGTTACTCTTCAGAGCAACCTGATGATCATTATGGGCTCATGCAAAATCTCATCTGTGCATCTCTAATAAAGTGGAGACCTTTTTGCTATGCTCTCATACAAACTGGTCCACATATTTAAAAGTCCCAGCCAGAAACTTTCCTGTGTGTTTGACAGCCCTCACTGATTTATAGGCCCAAGCTTTCCGAGTGCTCATTTGGCAGTACGCTTCCACAACTGTCAGGGAAAGAAAATCATTGAGGTTTATAGCTTGACGGTGTATAATGTTCTCATGCAGATAAGCTGACTTGTCAGTATAAATTGCTCTAGAGGTATAAGAATAGTATCACTGTATCGTTCAGAGATTTTTGATTTTTTTTTTGTTGCAATTTTTTGAGAAGGTTCAGTGCATCTCAAAAGTCCTGGTTCTGTGCTATAAGCTTAGGTTTGCTGAAATTTGACCAACCAGTTGTGATTTTCAGCCATTTTAATGTTTTTTTTTTTCTGTGGATGAAAATGAAATCTTTGTCATTGATGCTAGAACTCAAACTTAGAATGATGAGGTCAGTGAGCAGACTTAACCTCAGTGTCCAGTAGAAATGCTGCACATATGAAAGGAAGTCAAAGTTGCTAATGTAAGCTATTTATTGGGCCTCCTGACAATTTGGTGCCTTGTTAAACCAGTGTCTGTTTGTGAGCATTTTTCTGATTGAACACATAAATGAAGAATTGTATTACAAAAAAATTGGAAATCTCACTGCTTTGATGACTTTCAGCTGAAAAATATTCCTCTTGAAATGCATCTAATTCACCACATTTTGCACAAAAGAGGAAACCGATCATCCCAATCCACGTAATAAAACATATGTCCCTGACTTCAGAAGTACATCAACGGACATACTGTCTGTCTGATTTATGGAAGGAAAAATGACGGGAGTTCTTAAATTGTCATTTTCAGATTTTAGATGACTGTTCAGACCGTCTATAAACATTACAGTAATTACTTAACAGTAATTACTTAACTAACTTGACTGCATTACTCGCTTAGGAGTCTCTAATCCTGAGCAAGAAGACTTTACTGGTTTCCCCAGTAGTCATGACTTCATTGTAAAACAAAACAAAACAAAGGTATAAAATCTGGTCAGTTTGGATGGCGATGTGTTAAACAAATTTATATCCTCATAAAAAGCTACTAAATTTGTCTGCTGAGGTATGCGAAGGACTCGGAAGTTATTGGTTATGTGACACCATAGATTTATGATCAGTAGGCTGTACTGTTACTATAACATAACATTACAGTGATCATTTTGCTTTAGAGATCTGCTTTCCCTTCAGCAAAGAGCAAAATAAAATTTCTTCCCCTCAGGGTGTTGGCCAGGGAGCAGCATCCCTCACAGGCTCCAGCGACGGCACGGAGTCTCAGCCAGGCTTAAAATAGCACCGTTTATGCCCAGGCGAAGGGATGGAGGGAGAATAATGGAGCTGGCTGAGATGGTTGCACAACAGTGGATGGGCTCTTGTGCCAAGTGCCTGGGACAAGCAGTGTTAACACAAGCAGCTCCTACACTGAGAGATGATTTACATCACCTCATCCCACTTCTGGAAAAAGGCTGTGAAAAATGGCCATTGTTTGTTCACGTTTCTTTTTTTTTTTTGGTTGTTTGTTTTTTCTCGTCTTTGGTACTCAGTTTTTTCACACAGCCTGAAAGTTTTCAAGGGTGGAATTTATTCTGAGTAAATGTGGTAGAAGTATGGAAATATATTGACATTTCCAGAATTGATTCCCCATTCAGTTATGTAAAAGATTCATCCGTCCATCCATTCTGTAATCACTCCATCTATTTTATTCATTTATTCTTCCATCCAACATCTGTTTTTGATCAATCTGTTTTTAATCTTTACTATAATCTTGGATTAGGCCGCTTGTCTCTTTACCCATTTTTCCAACCGTTTTCTATTCTTCAATCTGCAGATTCTTTTATCCACCTGTTTTTAAGTCCTGTCCATCCATTCTTTTCAATCCTTCAAGTTTATATCTGTCCACTCATTCAGCCAGCAGTCCAGGAATCAATTTCTTCAATCTATGTACCAATTAACCCATCAGTCTTCAGTCTGTTCATCTGTCAATCCATGTAGTGTTGACTATGTGTCTTTTCACCCACTCACCTGTTCCTTGATCTATTCACCGATAATCAATCCATTCTTCCATCAACCTGTCAGTACATCTGTTATCTATCCATTTTTTTAATCCTTCCATTCATCCAGTGAGTGATCTGAATGCTCATCCGTATATTCTCACATCCATTCATCTATCTTCCTGTTTGTTATTCCATTCTTGAGTCCATCCATTAATATGTCCGTCATTAAATCTTCCGAAAGTCTACTGGTTCATCTTGAAAGGTCGACTGCTGAGGTTGAAAAGCAAAGACGTTTGATTCTGCTTCTCAGAAATCAATTTTAAAGTTGTTATCAAACAGAACCACCATTCCGATGCTTCGGATGCAGCCTAAAGGAGCTGAACGTCGAGCAGGAAAGAAAGTGACGACTGTAGGTGTTGGTGTTAAATCTACAGTGTTTGCACCACGCAGCTGTGGACTCTTGTGTGAATCAGTTTCTTCCACTGTCTAAAAACAGCAAAGCAGCAGCATTGCAAGGCTGTCTGTTTATACCATAATGGCAAACATTTTATCCTCAAGTAATTATTGATTATGCTCAGCATTTTCTAAGGTGTGTTTTGAACAAATCTATAGTCTAAAATTGCTAAAAATCACTATTTGTTGTCTGTGGTCGCTCAGTTTTCAAGAAATGTCTAGACAAATGGTCTCTAAGTGGCGGTTTTCTTCAGAGAGACTAATCAATAGTCCCAGTAGTATAAGTGATGAGGCTGAACATTTTTAATTTTAATCGAACACTCTGACCGTAGTTTGCAGTCCCTGATTACTGTTTTGATTTTCTCTGACTCATTTGTCTTGTTGAAGGTTACTTAGAAATGGAAAGTGCTCCATTCTACTTTTTCCATGCATTAGGTAAATGGAAGATTTTATTTTAATTACCATTATTCGGCGTAGATAACAAATTATACTTGAATGTTAATGGTGTGCTTGTTTTTTCTTTTCTTTTTTTTCTCTCTTGGTCTGTCTCTGCTTTGATTAGCAGAGGATGCATATCAGTAGCAGACAACAGGAAACACTGATCTTGCGTGTTCCAAAGGGACTCTGCTCAGGTTGCTCTGAAAGGACACTTGATCCTGGCCTACAAAGCTTTCTGAAACTGGGGTATATATTTCCACCAGGAAACACACACTCCACCTATCTGCATGTTTAAAGCAATAAACTTGCCAGCTGACGTGCACAAATGATTCAAAAGACTGATGCAAAAAAGACAAATGTTGACTTCTTAATCAAAAACAAACTAGAAATTCACATGCTGTGCGTTGGTTCCCGTCGAATGACTGCACTTAAACGCTGGATTATTGTCAGTGCAGCAGATTCCTTTAGTTCTCCCTGCTGGTTGGCTGTCCTTTATCTCTCTGGTGGTCTGGTGCTTACAGGTGTGGAGCCTGAAGGTGGAGCAGGAAGAGGAGAAGAACAAATCTCTGACAGAAGCCCTGCAGACTTTGGCAACTGAGCACCACGAACTCAAGCAGTCCTTAAGCAGGAGCAGGAGGTCGTCTGCACTTAGCGCCCTCACTGAAGATGACTTCTATGACGCCTTCTCAGGTCAGCAACCTCTTACACAGGCTTTTGATTAGGGGAACAATGATTTTACTTATGACCATGTTATAAACTGATAATGAATTGATTATAATATTATCTGGGAAATTGAAATTGTGCTAGCATAAATTTGATGCACATATTTTCAGCTGTTGTCTTTTTTTTCTTCTTTTTTTTCTTTTACATTTTGCAGTTTACCTTAATTTAAAGGTGAGGGTGATTGATGGGGACATTGTGATGATATAACAGAGAGTGTAGTAGAAAAAAATGTGGGTCAATCATAATTTTATCATCGTAGTATTAGCAATATTTTCCCAATGTGACACTTTTCTGGCATTGTGCAGTTCTTTCATAAGTTAACACCATTGAATGTTTTTTTCTGAATTTCATCGTCTTGTGTCATTCTTCACTAAAATACTTCACTAGCACAATGAGTGTGGATATGAACTTTATCATCATAGCATGATGTTGCCTCCGCTATGCTTTTATGAATAGAAGAAAATGAAAATGTAGTCTTGTCAGCCTAAAAAATTGTTTTCTAACATGAGTCCTTCCACAGAGTGGTATTGTGGTAACTGCTACAGTAGCATTTCCTGTCTTCACTTTGACTGTGGTGTGTCTAGGAAGGTAAATGTACTATCAGAATCTCATATTTGCCAAGCCTAATGTGTCTGAAAGCTTTCATTTTAATTGGTCTGCTTTTTACATATTCCTTTAAAACCTATGTTCAATAAATGCATATTAATCATAATAGTTCAGGGATATACTTATCTTAGATAAACACATTCCTCTTGCTTATAAATGCCTAGGTGATCTTCTATCGTTTGTGTTGTGCAAGGGAGGAGAAGCATCCAGTAGTTGGAGACTAAACAAAGTAAGAGGAAATAAAGCCTCCTTGTGTCCTCCTATTGGAACACAATCCCCAGGTGGGGTTTGGCTGGCAGCTGGGAGGGAGGAGAGAAGCTCGGGCTCCAGCCCTTTTTTGTTTTTGGAGCGTATGCTGCTTAATCAGCCCAGAGCGGGAGCATGACTGAGCCGACTAATAGAACCTGTGTTTGCAAATGTTTGGTTTGAGCTGCCGCCTGCTTCCCGCCCTTCTCTCTACTCATTCCCTTCACCGTCCTCATCCTGACAGAGTCTGAGTCGGAGTGTTCTGTGAGCGGCTTTCTGTCTGTGGCCAGCTACTCCTGGGAAGAGGACGAGGGCAGTGACACCTCTCTACAAAACAGCCTCCATCATCTCGGCGCACACAGGGGGGCTGCCGGCATGTCAGGGGAGGGTAACGATGGCAACAAAGCTGCCCAGCACAATGGAGTGAGGAAGCACAGGTAGGACGCTCTCCGGTTTGGACGTCACGCTCGTTTATTGGTTTAAATCTTCTGTAAATTGTCACGTCCCAGAGTTTTGTTTCTAAATGTTAATTTAGAGCAAATTTCAGTAAATTGTAAAGAGTATCTTACCACGGCTGGAATACTGATGACCTGACTCTTCAAGAGTGTAATGCCAGTCATTGGGGTTGGCGTAATGAGATGCCGCCTTTCCACTCAGGTCTGTTTTTGCGGTCAAGTGTGGGTTTTTTTGTAGTTTTTTTTCTTTTTTTCCCCTTAACTTGAACTGATCCACAGAGAATAGTCAGTAACTTTGTTTTTTTCTTGAGCACTGACATTCCAAGTGAATAATAATTTCATTGGTGTTTATCAAAATGTTAAATTCCCCTCAGATCCTGGTTTTGCTTTAGCGACTCTTTGCTCATTCAACAGCTGATCTCTAAATAATTCAGCTTGTGATGGTTGAAAAAAAGCTCAAAGGATCAGGTAGTTGCCTTTCTGAATGTATGCTTAGCTCTGTGTATTAAAGATATATCAAGTTTCTGTTTATTTAAAATTACTCATTCAGAGAGACGTGTCCTGTTTGGCTTGTTTGCTCTGTTCCCATCTTTATTATAACTAGATATGATGTTCAAATGGTTTCAAAAATGATCTAAGACTCAGTCTTATAATTATTGATCCAATCCCAAACTTGATCAGCTGTAAGAGGGGTTGTGGAACATCCGTCCTTTCATACATCTTGTTTCTTCAATCTCTTTGTGAGAATTCTGTTCCAAACAAATAGATTAATGCCTAGTAATGCTTAATAAATAATTAAATGTTAATCAGAAATTAATGAAATGAAAAAAAATCTTAAATTACCTGGTAAATTACTTTTAATCTGAACCAGCTACTAATACCGCATACATAGAAGCACAGTTTTATAAAGATGTGCTCTAGTTTGGAAGCATAAAAGTCCTGCTATTATAATAATGAAAGAAACCCACCATGCTTAAGTACTTCTTAGAGTCAAGGGAACTGGAACAAAAACTAGGCCAGAAGTATATCCAGTATGCTTCACTGCTCCCTTCATCGTACAGATGGAGCGAAGCCCCTCCTCGCTCCCTGCTCTCTGTTTATTTAGCTGAAGTAAAGGCTTTGTATGTGCTTAGCTGCTCCAGCACTCATTTCTGAACAAGAACACCATCTGCCTCCAGTCAGCCTACCTGTAAAACAGTCCATGCTACAGACGTCAACAAAGCTATTTAAGCAGAAAAGTATAAGTTTATGAATAATGGTAATAAAATGCTTAGTATTCGGGCAGAATAATTAAAAAGGATTCAGAGCCAGTATTGAAAACTCAGCACACAGCCACTCGCAGCTGATCATCCGTTCTGGGGTTCTGCATGAGGCCTGGTGTTGTATAACCCGTTTCCCCCAAAATGGCGGCTTAATCTATAGTACAGCGCGCTGTTTGCATTGCTGGCTTCTAACCAGAACAGTTGCACATCTGCAGCTGCCAAAACAATACGAGGATCTGGGTGTGTTTCACTCCGCTGCTGCTACAGTGGAGGAGGAAAATAAATGGATTGTAGTTTGACGTTTTTGAAGTAATATGCTGTCTAGATTCAAGTACCTATTATTCTCTTATTCCTTTGATTTCTACTTGCTTTCCACAGAACATCTCTGCCTGCTCCAATGTTCTCCAGGAATGATGTGAGCGTCTGGAGTATTCTGAAAAAATGCATCGGCATGGTGAGCTGGGGAAAAAGCCGCTTTAGTCTGTCTTTTACTCTGTGTGCTTGAACCTGTTTAGAGCTCATTAATGCAGCTTTGTATTGGTTTGAAAGTGGGTATTGAAAAGTGACTATGTGGGTGACTGTGGCTCAGCAGGGCAGTTGTCTTGTAAATGGAAAAATAGTAGGTTCGATTTCAGCTTCTTCACATTTCGAAGATATTTGACCCCAAATTACCTACCGGTCTGCATATTGGTGTATAAATGCAAATTTGTGAGTGTGAATCTGGCTCTACTGTAAAGTGCTTTGATCAGTATGACTGAAAAGGCACTGAGTTATTTACTGCTGAAAGACCCAAAAATGAAGTTATTTTACTGGAAATTCTGATTATATTTATTACAGGTGTGTGTTTAATGCATCTGTGACCGATTAATTTCATCACATAGACTAGAAGTTGACCAATTAGGGCAGGATGTCCAAAATGCAAACTGTACATTGTGGCCCGCCATAAGATTTTCTATGGTATGTGAGTTCAGTCCAACAACAGTACAAATTAGGCCCCACCAGCAAATGAGTTAATGTAGGTGGACATGTTTTGTTCTGTATCAGAGCAAAAAAAAATACTGAAGAAAAAGAAAAGAAACTAATGAGTGTAACATTGTCTCTAGTATTTTTTCCACCATTATGGCAGTAGTGTCACGCCTAACAGCACTTCACTCTCTACCAACGGGCCTTCAGTCTGCTTTGTGAACACCTTGCTTTTTTTGTTCCATGTGTCTTTTGGCCATAGTTCTCTTTCTTTATTGAAAGTGCTCTTATATTTTCCTTGAATAAGAAAGTAACATGCTCATGCTCTGTCTTCACTGATTAATTGATACAATAATAACACAAAAATAGTCCTGCTAATGTAATTCTTAAAGTTGAGAATCTGCCAGAGTGGTTCAAATAAACTCATTAGTGTTTCACTGTGAGCTGAGTGTGTTTGTTTGCAGACACGGACATGGAGCTCTGCTCAACGGTGATTTGGAGTCATACAAACTACCCATTATCTACCACTAATTAAACTGTTTTGTTCTATATTCACACATTTTGTTCTCCAAGTGGCATTTTTTTCCCTTGTTTTTTTACACTTGGTAAGAAGTATGCAAGTTGCGCTGCAGCAATAAAAGCAAATCTTATTTCCTTCCATGAATGTACTTAGTGAAGGCATAAGAAACTCAATGAGGGAGTTTGTTGTTTTTACAAGCCTTTTCGTATCACATCTGCTAAATCTCTCCAATTTAGCTTTGTGTGTGGGCTAATCGGAGAAAATAGGATAAACATTGTAATTGGGTGTCTCATTACATGGTAAATGTGTTATAAAATATCTAGCTGATTGGTTGGTTATTTACATATCTTTTATTGTGCCTGGGAAATGCTGAATAAAACTAGATTTTATTCAAAAATGGTTTCTGGGACATTGATGCTCGATGTGGCAGGGAGCAACAGACATCAGCCTTTGCTCACATGTCACTACGGCAGATCAATCACAAATCAACACCTGAAAATTCAGGAAAAGTTTTTACCATATCTCACCTGATGTAAGGTGAGCTACAGATATCCAACGTGGTTTGAAGTATTTAGAAAACTGATTCAGATTCTGCATAAGGCATTTCCTTTTAATGCCTCGTGGCTGAGAATTGTCAGACTGAAGCGATCGTGTTTAGATGCAGTGACATCTTTTCCTCTATCAGACTGCAGCCCATGGGGTGAGGTGGATCAGAACAACTCGGGGATTAAGGATGGTGGTTCTAAAATGTAGAAGTCTTTTCTAATCATAGATAGAAGTATGAGAATTCAAAGCAACTTTGTAAATGTGTCATTCTTGTAAGAAGGAGCCAATAAACCTAAACGGTCAAAAGGATTTGCTTCAGATACATCTCAAAATAAAAATTGGAAAACCTCAAGAAAATGAAAAGGAGGAAAGTGAACTGAGATGTACCCATGGCGGTTTTTGCTGCATGGAATTAGTTCTGAAGTTGCAGATTTCATTTGAGGATAACATAAAACTCAAACTCAAACCACCTTTTTTTTTTCTAATAGCGATGTATATTTCTGAAGTTTATGCATCCAAAATGCATGCAAACCACAAACATCAGACAGGCACCTACATGTGGAAAAGATTGTCCAGAAATTCAAATCAATATCTTTTTCTGTGTTGGTGCTCAGGAAAAGTAAATTTTTGGTGAAGAGGTAACGTTTAAATAACCACTACCTTAAAGTTATAAAGCACTGCCATGTTCCTATTCCTTCAATGCCTTTTATCTCCTCAAACTCTCTTCTGCTAGGAGTTATCAAAGATCGCCATGCCTGTGATCTTTAACGAGCCTTTGAGCTTCCTCCAGAGGATCACAGAATACATGGAGCACACCTACCTCATCCACCAAGCTAATGTTGCTACAGACTCGGTAGAGAGGATGAAGGTAATTTAAGCACCCTGTTTGTTTAAATATAAATGTGTTGACTTTAAGAAGATCCTGCACGTTTACTTTAATGTGCACTTTTCTGTCGCCATCAAATAGTTGACCGATTTGTTTCTCATGAAAAGCTGTGCTGTAGTGTGTTGCAGCTTTTGCTGTGTCGGCTGTAGCATCGCAGTGGGAGCGGACAGGGAAGCCCTTCAACCCACTACTGGGGGAGACGTATGAACTGATCAGGTATGACTGATGAACGAATAGTTTTGTTGTTGGTTGAGTTGCTGTTACTTCTGTTATTCTCTTGCTCTCCGCTAGAGAGGACCTGGGTTTCAGGTGGATCTCTGAACAAGTGAGCCATCACCCCCCGATCAGTGCCTTTCACGCTGAGGGCCTCAGGGAGGATTTTGTCTTTCACGGTTCGATATATCCCAAGCTGAAGTTCTGGGGAAAAAGCATAGAAGCAGAACCCAAAGGAACCATAACTCTAGAGCTGCCCAAGTGAGTTCAGTTCACTTCCCTAACGGCTTAATATCTTTCTGTTAGCTTTGTCCTCACTCTCTGATGTTTAATCTCTGCAGATACAATGAATCCTACACCTGGACAAACCCCACCTGTTGTGTCCACAACATTATTGTTGGTCAGCTTTGGATTGAGCAGTACGGGAATGTGGAAGTGATCAATCACAAGTAAAGAAATCCCTCCGTCTTTCCAGTGTTCCTCATGCATCTCTTTGCAAAGTCACTTCCCTGATTCATTTGCATGCAGGATTTTGTGTTTTCTTCCTCCATTTTCCTCTCTGCTCTGCATGTCAATCTACTTTTATATCTGTCTGACTGATCATGGGAGAAAAACTGGGACAGCTGTCATTTGAACAGGGCTGTGTGAGCGAGATGATGAATGTTGAATGAACTCTTGCAGAGTGAGAAAAGTGAAAGAGAATCCGTAAACAGGCCGTTGTTCTGTTTCAGAACTGGAGAGAGGTGCAGCATGACATTCAAACCCTGCAGCCTCTTTGGAAAAGAGCTTCATAAAGTCGAAGGATACATTCAAGACAAAAGGTCTTAATTCATTAAATATGAATAAATATTTACCATATTGCAGGAAGACAAAATGGTTTATGATGAACAGTATTTTTGACTGTACTCATCTTTGTCAGAACAGTATTCGTTCAGCACCGCTGCTCTTAGATAACAGATGGCAGCAGAAGCTGTGGTTTAATAACGTCTGTTGTTTTTATGTTTACAGTAAAAAGAAACTCTGTGCGATATATGGCAAATGGACGGAGTGTCTCTACACAGTCGACTCCGCAAATTTTGACGCCCACAAAAAGACGGACAAAAAAAACTCGGAGGAAAAAAAGGGCAACAAAGACGTAAGAGGTTTCCCCCATCTCAAATGCATCCTCTAGTTTGTTGGAAGGTTTTTGGTATGCGTGTGGGCAGATGCAAAAGATGGTGACTTTTCATCTGT
The DNA here is from genome assembly GCA_903067075.1 of Micropoecilia bifurca. Lineage (NCBI taxonomy): Eukaryota > Metazoa > Chordata > Actinopteri > Cyprinodontiformes > Poeciliidae > Micropoecilia > Micropoecilia bifurca. Next base: position 24,801 of record CAEGAF010024986.1, read on the forward strand.
CTGTGGGTTTATTTTGTAAGCAAAAGACACCTCAGTATTGTCTATGTAGGCCAAATACAGTACATTTTACAGCAAGGAGGTTCCACTATGGTTGCAGAATTCAAATCACAAGAAAAAATGAGAAAAAAATGTTTACAGCTGTCATTAAAACACATCTCTGTTGGCTCAATTAAAGTCCCTTCTTATCACTGCGGTTGCTTTCTGCTTCTACGAAGGAGCTTGTAGAAAACATCTGGGAGAAACAGTTCTGCTGCAGCCTGGTGACCTTGTGTCCTGTTGCTAGGCACACTGTTGATGCAATATGCTAAGATAAAACTGTTTGCTCTCTAGCAACCTGTCATTGAAAGTGATGTACACGATCACCAGCTATATGCAGGTGATGATTTGGGTTGCCGTCACTGTTTGGTGCTTAATGATGTTGAAAGGGTTAATTTATCCGTTTCAAGCCCGTAATGTTTTTCGATGACCACAGTGAATGCATTAAATGTCCATGATTGTAAAGCCAGGTTTTAATAGAGGGCCCACCTCCTGTTAGACCAATGGTCACTCCAGCACCCTCCTCCCTCTGTAACTTTCTCAGTGCTCCATCATTTTTAAATTCATCCAGTTTAATCGGTTAAGTATTCAACAAACAATAAGTTAAAAATAACTATTTCACATCACATTGGTTATTTCATATTCTTCATTAAATTAATAGCACTTGGGATTAAGTGATCTTTTTTTTAATCCTTTTTCTACAATTTAATTTTCATAGTTATCCTTTTTTGCCCTAGTATTTTTTAGCTGCTGACAATTCTTTTTCAGCACTGTAGTTAATATATACAATTTAAGAGGAATAAAGAGCCAGGTCTTCCTGCTGAAGTCTCACTCAGACCTGTTTTACCTGATTAAAGATAAAGTGACATCTGAGATGTCTTGAACTCTTAAATATTTTACTATTGTATCTCTATTTATCCATTGTGCTGGACAAATGGTTCAACTAAGCAACTAATCACAGAGTTACCCTGTAAAATTATTGCAAAAAAAATTGCTAAATTGTTTGGAAGTTCTTCTATATGTTTAAATAAGTGACTTAAGTAAATAAAAGGGATCTATTTATCTGACGTACACATGCCCTTCAGCAGTTATGCTAAGTAAGCACACTTCAGTTTGAAAAATTTGCCAATTTTGCTGAAGTTATAGTGAGCAATAATGACTCTCTTGCCTCTGAAAGTATCATCTAGCTATAAATTAGGACACCATTGACTTTCAAACTTTTAATGTCTTCATCAGTCTGTGTACAACTTGTGCATATGTCAACCTGTCATGCGTGAGTTCTAGATTCCTCTCCAGTTCTACGTTCGGCCGACTCTGACTGTTTGCATGTCTGCTTCCACAGCCTCAGAGCAATGTTGATGAGGAGTCAGAAGAAAAGCCTCCAACTGATGCCGAGACGGTCCAGGTGATCCCCGGAAGCGAGCTCATCTGGAAGATTGCACCTCGACCGGAAAACTCGGCCAAGGTGCCGAATAGACTGATCGAGAACTTTTTAAAACAAACACAACACCAAGATGTTTGAGCCCAACTGGCGTCTCTCTGTTGCAGTTCTACGCATTCTCCACGTTTGCCATGCAACTGAATGAGCTGGACAAGAGCATGGAGGGGGTCCTTCCTCCCACCGACAGCCGCTTAAGGCCTGACATTCGTGCCATGGAGAATGGAGATATAGGTACTGTGTCGGACCCGACCTCACTTTTCTGTGCTGCTGCGACGATTTAATTGCATCTCTGGAGGCGCTGAGTTTTCTGCATTTGTGTGTTCTAGATCTGGCAAGCTCACAGAAGAAGAGACTTGAGGAGAAACAGCGCACAGCCCGCAAAAACCGCTCCAAATCCACAGAGGAGTGGAAAATAAGGTTGGTTGGAAGTACAATTTACAGTCTGATGTTGCTCGCTTTCAATTTTGGAGCTTGATTTGACTCACCGTCTCTCCCATGTTGACATCAACTATCTATTTCCATTTGCAATAATGTGAAGGAGCTCTGCACTTGGCCCAAGGTTTGGTTCAAAGATCTGCTTTAATCACTGGGCATGGTTTGCTCTGATGTGAAAGTGCTACTCTGCAGCGCCCTCTTCAGGATAAGATTTGGACTGCGTCTGGTGTTTCAGTGATATTTGCTTTCCTACAGAAATGTCTGCTGCACTCGGGTGCATCTTACATTGGAATAAATATGTATTTCAGTAACTCATTTTAAATGGTAACGGTAGATCCCTTTCACACTTGTGGATTATAGATTTGGTAATATATTTGCAATAAATCTATAATAAATTTGCTTCACAATTTTAAAGTGAATTACTGAAAGGAATGAACTTTTCAATGATTTTCAAATATTTTTGATATTGAACTGTATTTACATAAATTACATCTCACTCTGTGAATTTCTTATCTACTATGTTTTTTTCTGTGTTTATGCAAAGTTAAGGATTATTTTTATTATTATTATTTACCCCCCCCAACGCAAAGCATATTGCTCATTTGAATTATAATCTGTTGTTATCATCATGCAGGTGGTTTCAGCAAGGACCCAACCCACACAACAAAGCTCAGGACTGGCTCTACGCAAAAGGCTACTGGGACAGGAATTACACTCAGCTGCCTGACATTTACTAAATGTAAAACACCCTCAGATACACTTATGGATTTCCATTTTACTACCTTTGGACATCTGCTGCTGCTCTGGTGATGCATCACCAGCTCAACACCGGAGTCTGTATAGAAAGGGAGATTCGGTTTGGGAGGTAAAAGGAAGACGTATGTGAACAATAAAGCACAAAAACTCATATTTATTATGGCTCTTAACCACCGCTGTAGTTGAACGACTAGAACGTGTTTTAGAACTGTCGCGTTAGGTACGTGGAGTGTTTAAACAGAAACCTTAGTTTAACTCAAGCGTGTTCATTATTTCTTGTCAGTCAGGAGAACATTTTACTCATCAGTGTCAGTGCAGTGAGGTGCGAACAGCCCTTCAAGCAGCTTAGCCTGAGCTCATTTTCCCTAAACACGGCTTTGGCACTGATTGACACTTGCTCATGCATATTATTATGCAGTGCAGAGGTTTAACAGTAGATAACAGAGATAGATTTGCCTTTTTCTCCACATGATACAGTGAGTGGTGCAGATATCTGGTGTTTACATAAATGTGATAGAATATTTTGCCTTCTGCTTATGAAAAAAAGTCACTATATTTAATTGTAATGTCTACATATATCCTGATAAACGTGTGCTTGCAAAAAATGTTAGATTCTGAAAGGGAATGACTAATATAATGATAGTTTGGTTTGAAAAATAAAAATGATAAAACATCCTAAATGTGTTGTAACAGTATGTATTAACACTACCTGACCCAGTGGCAAGGAGTTCCTTCTTTGACAGAGTAAAGCAAGGACAGCAACCTCCACTTGTGATTAATACGCTTGAATATGATGCACCAACACGTAATGTGTAACAACAATCTGAAAACCATGGCATGAATTTCCATTTAAACCCTAAATGTCAATACTTTGTAGGGTCGTTTTAGAGGTGGAAATGTTGTTCCTTCCAAAACATCTCAGCTTAATTAAGAGGGACAGGAAATGTCCTGTCATCACTTTTCCAAGTCTTGCTACAAATTCTCAGTTGGATATTGATCAGATCTTTGACTGGGATATTCTGTCATGCACTTTGCTTTAAGCCAATCCACTGACGAAAGGGAACTTTTTCCCCAGTCAAGTCTATTACTTGTATCCATATTCACATCACCTCTGACCACTTCCTCAGTCTTGGCTAAAGATAAGCATTGTTGCAGCATCAAGCCGCTACAGCCATATTTCACAATGGGGATGATGTCTATTCAAGGTGATTTCAATTTTCTCTCATCTTGCCGATGCAGACGAATGCTCTCCTTGGTCCGTCCAGGTGAGCGTCCATGTCAGGGAGAGCTGGCAGCTGTTCCACCTTCCATCATCAGAGGATGGATCCACGAGATCTTCAAAGCTTCAGAAGCTTTCATGGTTTACTGCAGCTTCTACATGTCTCAACTTTTCTGCCTGACCTATCGGAGGTGTTCACAAATGTTTTCGAACAGCTAAATATTCAGACTTAAGATCAAGTGGATTGTTTAATAGTTGGCGTCTGAAAGTAAATAATTGTGGATTTTTATTTTTTTGCATTACACCAGAGGAAAGGACACTTATATAAATTCCCATTGCATTTTGGTAGATGGTCTTTCAAAGCGTTATAAAACTAAAATCTTGCAATTCCTTCCGCTTCAAACTGTACTAATTTGTTGGTGTATCAGACACAATATATTTCTAATTTACAGCTGAGAACTGAATATTTTTCATACTTAACTGCTTTGTGTATTGTCTAGCATTTGTTTTCTATTAACATTTCATATACTGCTTAATAAACCTTTAGTTTATGAACGGTACCAAAAAGATCCACATGTCTACATGTAGCATTTTTTCTGTCAGCTGGTGTTTCTTTAAGTTAGCCAACTAAGAATCAACTCATAATTGTGCATTTACTCTGAAGCTAAGGTCAGTCTGAGGTTCCATAAAAACAGGAGAAAATAGAATCAAGCAAATGTACCTTTTTAAAAATTATGCTGTTTAATCTTGTTTGAAGGAAAAATTAAACGGATCCAAATTAATAATTTGCTTCTAAAATCTCTTACTTTTGGGTCTACAATCATGATACATTAGTTTGTAGGCATTTCGTCAGAGCTTATAAAGAAAGTGCTTTGTCAAAAACAGACGATATGAAGAATCTTAGCTTATTTTATTGAAATATGGCATTAAAGCTGCTTTTTTTTTTACTACTTCTCTGTAGTTTACAGGTTTTTCTTTCAGTTTTGTCTTTAGAGGCATTTTTCAGATGAGCTGCCGTCAGAGGCCACATCTGAATATTCCCGTTTCGGTTAAAGTTTCTTGATGGAGAAAAATCAGTAAAACATTAATCTAAATTGAAACCCCATTTAATAACAGTGTTTTTATTAATCTTGTAACAAATACACAGTAAAACCTGTTGACAGCAAAGAGAATTATTGTGCATTTATGCCACTTAGAAGTGGAACAATCTCTGCACATTTACTAAATGCATTCAAAACATATTTACATAAAAAAGAACAAATCTGCTCCAAGTAGGACCAGTTACTTATGTCTATGGATTAGCAAACTTTTTTCACAACAAGAAACCAAGGCTAAGGTCATATCAGCATCAAGCACAATTAATCTGTTTATTTGAATGATACTTTATATGTGCAGTCTCTTTACTTGGCATTACCTGCTGTGATCCGAGGGCAAATTTGATTAATTCAATATGTAGACTTTTTGACCAAACAACCCTCTATCTTTTAAAATAAACCACCCGCAACGTAAAAAAATTAAATTAAAATGTGCTAATGTATTGTGCAGTACAGCAACAGGTCTGTAAACCTAAAAAGGTTCCTCCATGAATCATTTGTTCGTGTTCCATGGAGGCATTTTGGCTCATAACACTGTAATAAAAAACACAGTAAAACAATAGGGTTCACACTTGTAATCCGATTCTCAGGGAGCCATTTTGTTTAAGGTGCTGATCAAACATCAAGGCTGGGCTGGGCTCATGCAGGCGAACGCGGAGTGAATTCGCACAAGGAGCCTGTTCTCAAAGTCATAGCCGGTGTAGTCCTCCTGTAAAAAAGATCCAGAAAGAGTCAATGAATAAATCTCACTTCATCTTCATGGCTTTAACCTTTACCCAGCTTCTGCATCGACACACACAGATCAATGCCCCAAGCAGCTAAAAGCAAATTCATTAAAAATATAAATAAGATAAAAGATTTTTTTTTAAATAAGCAAGAACTTTTTTCTTTTTTGCTAACTCATTTAAGATTGAAGTAAAAATGAGTGGAGAAAAAAAAACGGATCAGAAATCCAGTTGAAACATTGAGAATAGTGTTGCATCGTTTGGATTCAAGAGTAGCTATAAAACCAAGCCAACACCAGTGAGAGGATCTGAACTAGACACACTTCCCCATTTCACAAGGCAAATTAGGAAGTAACAACATACTTTAGAAATTTTCTTAGTAAATATGCATCCCCCTTACATCCGGACAAGAGAATTTATTTTGGTTGAACAGGGTGATGCTTCAATCAGCTGCAGTTCACTGGCAAACATAAGTACTAGTTGCACTTGCTTGTTCATTTGTTCTCTATGCACCAGGGGACAAATATATATATATTTTTTTTTATTTTCTCAAAAGGCATATAGATACTGTCATATTTTTGTGCAAAATTATTTGTACAATAAATTTGCTTCCCACTAATTTACTATATGGGCCAAACCATTCCAATTTTCAGGGACAATGTGACTTGAAACACATTGTTTTAATTCAACACCAGATCACTAAACCTGACACCAACTTCAACTCGAGTGGCGCAAATGCAGTCCTGCTTCTTTACAGGTTTATCTGCTTCTTTATGTTTCTAAGAAGCAATCCTAAGATTTTCATTTCAGTTTATTTTTACAAACTGTTTCTCCAGTCAATTATTGAGCTCATTGGAATATGAGAGTCAGATTACTTTAACTCCAAAGACTTTTTGAGCACATGAAAACAACAGGACTGCATGAAACTAAAGAATTCACAAAGCAAAAGACAAGAAGTCAAAACAATAAATCCTTCGAGTACCTTAGCCTGAAGCAATAGCATTCGGCCCTTCTCTGCAGTCTGCAGGGGAGGGGGGAAAAAAAAAGGCAAGATGAAAAATTTATATCATGTGACTTCGAATGAGATGAGAGAGAAGACCTCACTCCATAACACACAACCAATCACACACAGAATCTATACCTCTGGGGAATTTAGCAGGACACAGGCCAGTTCATAGCAGGAGTAGGGCTGGACGTAGGAGTTGCACTGACGTCCAACCTCGTCGCTCGCAGCCAGACGGAAATACTGTTGGGACACGATTGTAATTTCACGCAGGAAAGAAAACAAGGTTGGCTAATCACCACAATATTCATTTATAGTGCGCACTTATGAGTGCATGGATTAATTAAAACTTTGTTCAAGGAGCTATTAAGTGAAGTGAAGCATGCTGGGAATCAGGAAAACATTGCATTATTAACCACACATATACCTGCACAGCATCTTTAGTATTGAGGAGACATCTGCTAATGGCTCCAAGAAGCAGGTTTTTCAGGTCGGTGCATGACGGATCTTCAATCCCCTGCAAAACTGAGACAAAAACGATCACTGTGCCGCTGCTGCGAAACGCGACAGCAACCGGACGACGGCACGAGAGGCGGGAGCCCCTAAACCAGACGCCATATTTTACAGTGCTTACCATGAGTCATTGTCTGCAGCTTGGCCGAGGAGCAGTTGGGCAGGGCTTTCCACAGATAGAGAATCTCAATCACAGACAAGATGCAGAGCTCTTTGGACAGACCTGGGCTCCGGAGCTTCTCTGCCTGAGGCCAAATGGGAATATTTGAGTCCGTGATTTTTATTGCAGTTCAAGAAACGCAAAAAGAAAACGAGCCGGGTAAATGCTCACCCTCTTCAAAGAAAACACCTCTATCTGATTATTCCTGCGTTTGAAAAGTTTTTGAACATCTTTAAAAGTCACAACAGCGCCCTCCAGATCACCTGTGGCTCCCTGGCATGCTACAAAACATGGCAGATAATATCGGTTAGAGGCAACAACAAAAAAAATACTTATTCCTTCAATGTCATATTACAAACATAAATAATGTATTTTACAAATACGTGTTTTGTGATAAATGGAAGATTGTGAAAAGGAAGGAATATAATACGTGGTTTTCAATATGTATTTTATTTCAACAAATAAAAATTCATAAGTTGTGGTGAGTAAAGGGAAACCATGGTAGTGGCAGTATCATGGTGAGGGGGGGAGGGCATTTCTTTACGTACAGACTAACTAAATAGAATAGTTCAGAAGATGGATGAAGTCAAATACAAACCAATCCTGGGAGAGAACAATAGATGCCCAATCAAAGCCCAAACAAGAATCCAATTGAAAATCTCATCTATAATGTCAAAACTGATGCTCTCTGCAATCTCACTGACTTTGAGCCCCCCCCAAAAGAAAACGAGACTTTTGCAGCAAAATGTGGTCCTATAAAGCCTTGACCCCAGGGAGCGGGCTGAATACAAATGTCTGCCACATTTTTCTGATTTTAATTTTTAAATTTAAAAACCAGGTCTGCGTTACCTCCTGTTAAGTAGGCGTAGTAGCACTGTGACCAGCGAGACTCCGCCTTCAGTCGCTCAAACGCCCTGTAGGCTTCGCTGTAGTTCAGTTCAATCATGCTGCACCAGCCTGAAACATTCACCCAGAAGAATTTAGAGATTACGACAGACTAGCTGCAGAACATGGAGGCTAAAAACCCAGGGAGGAAAATTATTACCTATTTCATATAAACAAACATGTTGAATCTCCCTCTGGTCAGAGGCCAGGTCTAATGCTTCATTGAAGGAAGTCAAGGCACTATTGATCTGGCACTGGAAAGAAAACAAAGTCATTTCACAGCATGAGCAATAGTAAGGCCTTCCAAATCAGAAGAGATTTACAGATAGAAAGCAAATTTATCGTTTCATTTTTGTGTGTCTTTACCTCGAGACGTTGAACTCTTCCTTTAAAAAATATGAAGAGAGAGGAGTTTGGATATGTGGCTTCCCTTTGTTTAAGTATGCATTTTGCCTCCATTAGGCCTGCTTGTGTGTCTGAGCCATCGAGAGCAAAGAAGGGCTGCACCACCGTGTGGTACCACAGCAGAGCCAGGCTGGAAGGAGAGCAGAGTCACCACTTAACTTTTCTGTATTTGTCATTTTGATGTCGTCAACTCACTAAACTGCAACTGATTAAGATTCATTTTATTTGACTTTATTTGAAAATTAAAAATTCTGTAACTTGGGAGACCACACTCATGACTTTAATAATTTTTTTAAAAAATGAAGAAACTGAAATTAAGAAATGATTCAATAAGAAGGCATGACTTGGAAAGCAATACCGCAGAACTTGAGTCAGCTGTTTTCTTTCCTTTGTCAACTCATTTTGCTTTCATTTCTTCATTTAGGAATTTCCATCAAAATTCCAATACTTCAGTTTTTCTTTTTTTTTTTTTACACCTAGTATTCATACGATGCCTTGCAAAAGTATTTTTACCCCTTGAACTTTTACACATTTTGTCCCATAGCAGACGACAAACTTGAATGTATTTCATTGAGAGTTTTAAGTGAAACACAAAGTTGTGCATCCCTGTGAAGTGGAAGGAAAATTATATTTCTGTTTGTTTAAGATCTGAAAGTAATATCTTTATAAGAACAGTTGTTCTGTGAAGGTAGCTTACCTGACAGGCCGGATAAAGACAACATTAATCAGGGAAGCAGCTGGGAGAATCTTTCTACACTTGATATACATTCAGTTAACTTGCAGTTTTCATCACAAAATGATGTTGCTGTGTACCACTGTGAGCTGTAAGACATTTTTTCTCCTGCTGTCAATGCACTTCATAACTCTGGCTCTTGTAGAAGATTGTCAAAAAGAAAAGGATCATTGAAAGCAAAATGATGATGGAAAACTGACTGTGCTTAACACTCTGAACACACAAGCCCCTTTTGTGATCTACATGTGTTCTTCGCTGCTCGTGATCAACAGTTTCCGACATGGAGTGGGGGCTGAAGTCACTCCAGAGATTGGTAGCCTAGACCCTGTAACCACTCTGGACTGTAAGACCTGATACAGGATTGAGGAATAAATGTGAAAAGCCTGCATTAGAATCACAACAAACTCTGCTCCCCTCAGGAAATCCTCCACACATATTTTGTATTTGTACGTTTTAGATGAGCATTACTTTACTTCCACTTCACATCTACGCATTACTCTGTATTGGTGTATCCCATATAACCCCAATACCATACACAGATGTTTAGGGTTGTGGCAAGACAATATTTTACAAAGCTAAAGGGGCATGAATACTTCATAAACATGCTCACTCACATACTCACGTAGCTAATGGGGCCTTCATGTCCTTACTTTCGCTGGCATACGTGAGAGCCGAGAGGCCTTGATCGCGGTCTCCGGGGAAGCCCAGCAGGTTGACTATCTTCAAAAGGTGAGGCGGCACCATGGAGATGCACAGGTGGAAAAGGCCGTAGCCGAAGCTGACGGATCCTTTCAGCCGGTCCAGAACCTCCGGACTCATGCCGTCCAGTCTCTGAGACTGGCTTGTTCCGGGTGAGGAGGATCGGCTGCGGCTGGAGGAGGAGGCGGCCGAGGAGGATGGCAGCGAGGACGACGCTTGCTGTTCAGAGGCCCTTCTGTTGCCTTCTTGTAGGTGTGTGATGTCATTGTAGCACTTGTTATACATCTTCCATGCTTTGCGGAGGATCCAGCCTCCTTTGATGTATGCTGGAAGGGAGCGTAGCTGAGCTGAGTGAAACTTACTTTGGATATAACGCAAACTTTTGACCTTTTTTTTTGTCTGCTCGTTACCTGACAGCTCTTGCTTTATGAAAGACAGAACTGCGAGGTAGACCTGGCAGTCTGCAATGATGATCTGCCGCTGCAGTCGGTCCACAGCAGCCATTCCCAGCCTCTGGGAGTCCACCTGCTAAACCACATCATACTTATCCACACTGGGTTTCGGGCAAACGGCAATAATAATCCGTCATACATTTATCTACAATGATTAAACTCATAGATTCAGGTGGTTACTCACGCTCCGCTTTATCTTGTTTTTAATGGTTTCAATAACGCTGCCATTTTCACTCTCACACAGTCGCTCGGTGGATTTGAGGTCCTCAAAGGCCTTCTGCATTTTCTCCTCTTCAAATGTCATTACAGCGTTCTGCACGCAAAACACCCCCAGATTAATCTTTCTAAATGCAGAAAGTTTATGGAAAAAGACGCCGACCCATGGCTTTGTGAAGCAAAAAGATTGGTAACTAAAGCCCAGAAAGCAGGAATTATAATTAAAACTCTAAAAGTGATTTAGACTTTAAACGGTATAAAATGGCTCATTTGTACATGTATATTTCACACAAAATTTCTGCAGGTCTTTATGAATGACTCCATTACTTTAACCGTCCATGAGGAGAGCGGAAAATGTTACGGTCAGACAGGCAGGGAAGCGCCGGGGTTGTCCCGTCCAGACTGTCAATATCCAGAACCACGTACAAAAAAAAAACTCAGAAATGTGCACAAGGGGTCAGGACGATGCTGCCGGACCGCACATAGAGCAAAAACCCTGTGGGGTCTAAATGTGACCCCGTCTCTTAAGACAGTGGGAGAGTTAAACAAATAATCACTCTCTCTTAAGCTTCCCCATTTGTCCACAATATTTAGGTGGAGCATAACTCAGTTTCTCTTTTTAATGACTGAGCCAAGTGAATTACAGATGCTTTATTAGCATTTTGTAATTTCTCTTCCATGTTACAAAAGTGAGTCTTCATAGGGCAAAAACATGTTGAAGTGGGAATTCTTTATACTTTGTTCCAGTTTATTGATGAGAGATTAGTCTACTGGGTAGAGGTGTGCCGATCGATCGGTCACCGATCATAATCGGCCGATTTCCGTGAAATCGGTGATGATCGGGATCGGCCGATCATTGGCTCTGTTACCGATACCGATCATCTGCATCTCATTTCTCAGCCTGTCTGTCCAGCTGGTCTCGTCTTTCCTTCACTCTGCGCAAACGCGCAG
>CAEGAF010024989.1:0-22882 GCA_903067075.1 Micropoecilia bifurca
AAATACTATTACTATTATTTTAATCATTTTTGCGGCATCTGTACTCACAGCCATATCCAGTTACACTGAGCCATTTCCTCTTATCTGCCAGTAAATGAGTTGAGGTTCAGGTGTGCAGAAGTTTAGCTGGAGTTCTGCTCGACTGCAATGCGCCTCCAGTGACAGCCTGAAACCTGAGCCAAGATGAACGAAGAAAACCACACAAGCAGGAACAACAAAAAATAAACATAATTGTAAGAGTTGCTAACACAAAATTTAAAATAGTGAAGCACCTGGTTCTCAACAAGATTGCTTCGTCCCCAAACCCAAGCCTTCCTGTTGCCTCTGAATCTGTGCTAATCCCAAATTAGTTACAGTCCAAGACTGTTCCTGTTCTGGCCACAAGCTGAATGCCTTTCTATTAGCTCTGGATCCAAATACCAAATTTCCTGCCTATAGTCCTTGTTTGTTCAAAGTACCTATGCAGAGGGAGAACAACACACACGCGTCTGTAAGATGCAGTTTTTCTCATTTATTTACAGGAATTACAGTATAAACTGGCACAAAGTGCGGTAATTCCTCAAATGGGCGATCAGTTTACAGAATATTGGCAAATCACAAACAGTTGTGTCTCAGAAGACTCAACATGTCAACTAACACATCGGTCAGATGTTAGCTGACAGTCTAACATCAGACATTGAGTTCACCACCTATGGACTGGAAGACGATAGATGTCATCACCATTTGACTGTGGAAGCAGGAAAACTTGTGTGAAACCAACAAAACAACATTCTCTAATGCACAGTACTCTTTACTTTTACTTAAGTAATATCCTGAAGTATAGAAGTATCGCTACTTTTACTTGAGTAAAATTTCTGGTTTCTCTACCAACTGTGTCACTGTAGAGTGAAGAACAAACACATTTAAGCAAAAATGCACCAGACACAAGGCCTATTTTTAAGTGAGACATTTTTTTATACACAAGCTTTGTTGTTATTTTCTATCTGTTGAGTCTTTTGTGCTGTGATATTGAAAGACACAGTGACGCAGGGCGATCACTACACCTTTCAGGGACCTACATTTTTATTCACATCAAAATATTTTTATTTTCAATGCTAACAAACAAGAGATTTTTTAGAAGTCTGATTTTAAGGACTTAAAATTTGGAGGGAAAAGCTGGAGACAGATATTCCTCTTTTCCCCACATAGAGACCCTGTTGCCACATGCATAAAGCAATGAAAACCCAGCTTGATCGCAGCTTTCATCTGATCAAATGTATCTAATGTTTTTGGTGTCAGTGAAGCTCTGAAGGCTTGTTCTCATTTCATTCCACAAAGCTTTACAAAGGTTTAGTAATTGTTCTGGAGAAGTGGTTCAGCAGAGAGTAATGTGGGGAATGACATGGTTTTCAATGGAATCCTCTATTGTCTCTTGAGCATTCAAGTTGACAATCAGCACCTGAACAGATGAATAGTCTATTATTGCATCCTGTCCACCTTAATAGAGTGTCTATCAAGTGTAATGGCTTTTCTTTTCAACACTCCTGTGTTCTGAAAAATAGCTGTGAGCAGGAGAAAAGAAGGAAGTTTGACACTAAATCACAAAATGCTTCTTTTAGACACTTCATCAGCAACCCTCTTTCCTTTTTAAAGGAACTTTTAGCTAAACCCCAAATTATACTTAATTAGATTATGATGATAGCAGGGAACCATTCTAACCTCAAAGACATGGAGAAAACTACCCAAAATAATAAAACTTCCCATGGAAACATCTAAAGAAGGTTGTCAGCAACTATAAGAAGGGTTTAGATGTCATTTTTAATATAAGTTCAAACAGATAAGAACAAATAAATAGTTTTGATCATGCAGTCATATTTTTATTATCAGAAACTAACTTCTTGATTGAATTAAAATGTCAAATTTAAATCTGCAATGGCTCAGACTAACTGGGGCTAAAGGCAACTCAGTTGATATTTGAATGCAACACATAGTTGCTACAATGCTTCTCACCCAATGCACAGTATTGTAACTGTGCTGGAAAACTCCTTTAGCTGTTTCAAAGGTCTTTCTTTCCAACAACTACCAGACTACATAATCACCACTGAAATATTTAAAAGATAAATTCATTCACAAATACACACGTTACTCTTAGTGTCACTTACTCACAGCAGTTCAAGGGTTCTGAAGTAACTACAGATTCATTCAATGAACTAGAATATTATTAGAAATGTCATTTATTTCAGTCAGGCCATCACTAAGTGAAAAACATTATAGTCAAAGACTGATGTTTAATATCTTTTTCTGAAAATGTATAATATTGTATCAAACCAAAAAGTACTATTTTTAAAAAGAGAAACACAAGTTTCATGACAAGTTTGTTAAATATCTGGTAAGCATTTTTTTTCTCTCCAGGCACCTTTACCATGAGAAATGACTCATCGGGATGCATGATGTAACAACTGCATACAGACTGTATAACACACTGCATTTGTAAAATTTGGATTGTAATAACCCTCAATTAAAATCTTATCTTTGAACTGTGGTATTTTCTGGCTATCCCGAGTAAAGCCCAGACTGTGGATTATACACATTAAATATATTTTATAAGTGTATATTGAAGAATTTACTTTTTTTGCATTGAAATTAAAAGTTAGATCAAACCCTCATGAATAAGGTTTATTGACAGAACTCAGCTTCAACTGATTACAATGTACAATCCAGCAGATAAACATTTCTGATCACTAGATACAGATTTATTTCATTAAATTCCTTGGCCTGTCATGGCAGCTATATTAAATATTTATCTAATATCATTGCTGGTTTTAGCTTTCTAAAATATTTCTAAAATCTTAGATTACAGGAAACACACCAAAGAATTGAGCATATATATTTTATTAATAAACTTCACCAATGTCACAATGCGTGATTCGATGCCCCCACCTTTTACACTAATCACACACTTTCCCACAATTTATCCAACAATAAGATAATTATGAATTTTTTTTTTCCTTTGACATACATGAACAATTAACTGGTCCAAAATTGTTCTAGTGAAAACTGCTGCCAGGTTCTACCCTGCATGTACGTCCACCTAGCTCCTTTCTTTAGCAACCACCTTATTGTTGCTCTTCTTCAGCAGCTCTTCCTTAGTCACAGGACTGATGATGGTCCCCAGCTGGGTGACCACTCTGGGTTTGATGACCTTTTTCACAGTTCGCTCCGTGTTCCAGGTACGGCCAAGCGGTGAGCGGATACAGCCCTCGAACTGCGCATGGTTCTCGAAGGGGAACGGCAGGGTGTGAACCTGGTGGAGGCTGACCGAGGCGTTCCTCTTCTCAGAGATGATGACATTGCTAAGATGCCGGTCCTTCCTTGGTGGAGGAGGGGCTGTCTTAACCCGAAACCTTCTGCTCTTTCGTTTTGGTGGCTTTAGACCCAGGCCCCCCCAGTGCCCCCACCCAGGCAGGGTGAGGTCTATCACCTTTGGCTTCCCTTCCTCCTCCTTCCTCTTTTTATCTTTAAGAAAGTCTGAGATCACATCATCTCCAGCAAAAGCTTCCTTAATCAGTCCTCTTTGGTCCATCTTAGCTTCTGGGTCCTCAGAGTCTGTGACAGTTGGAGTGAATGGAACTTTGATGAGCTTCGCCTCTTTAGTGAGAACTTCCTTCAGCTCGATTCCTTTCTTCTTCTTCCTTTTCCCCATGCGCTTCTCTTCGGAGGGAGGGGCTTCTGTAGCGGGAGGCTGACTGGGTTCTCCTGACGGCTCAGGAGGGAGAAGCTCCACATCCTCCAAGGACCTGATCCTCATCAGCGTCTCCTCCAGCGGAGCCGACCGTTCCGAGCCGTCGGCTGCTTCCGTCTCTCTTGGGACATTTTCTCTTCCTGCGGAGACGCTTGCGGACTCCACCACAATACAGCTGTCGTCGCTGTCGTCAGCCTCCGACTCGGCGGCGCCGGCCTCCTCCGGCGAAACACCTCCTGCTGCGTCAGGCTCCTGAGCTTCATGCAGTTTCCTCCTGCTGCTAAACTCTCTGAGCAGAGCTTCCTCTTCTGTTTCCCCAGCCTGACACTCCTCCTCTTCCTCACACACAGCCTGTGCTGCCTGGGTCAGAGTGTCACTCTGCTGCTGCTGCTGCTGCTGCTGCTGCTGCTCTGGTTCTGCAGTTAGTTTGCCTTTCATCCACGGATTCGATGCATCTTGACCATCCGCTGCATCGCTCACAAAGTCAGGGAGCAAATCACCTGCCTCCTCCTCTTCCTCCTCTTCCTCGTCCTCATTGAGTGGAGTGATCAACTTCTGAGTGAGCTCTTTGTTCATCTCCAGCTGCTCCTGCATGGCTTTGCGAGCCTCTTGGTCATATTTGGCCATGATGGCCTTTGACCTGGCCCACTTGCTGCTGTTCTGGTGTTTCAGTGACATCCTCTCCCGCATCCTGCCCAGCTCCATCTTCTTCAGCTCCTCCAGGGCGACCGCTGGGTCCAGCTTCACCATCTCGTCAAAGTGCTTCACGAAGTCCTTCCGCTTGGCCTTGTTCTGCACTTTGTGATACTTCTTGCTTTTGATTTTTTTCTCTCTCCGAGCCTTGGCCTCATAGTAGGACTGCAGGGCCCGGGCTTTTTGCAGCTCAGCGCGGCGGATCTTGGCCTCCTCCAGGCTCATGGCCTTCACCGACGCCTCTTCAGCAGGGGTCAGGACGGGGTCAGTGAGGGGCTGCTTGTTGGCAGACAGCAGAGCAAAGATCTCCTGCTCCAGTGGAGTCCGAGCCTTCCAGCCCACCACCAGCTTCTCTACAGGTTTGGGTCCGGCCCGGTCCTGGTTCAGAGGGAACCGCAGCTGTTCGGCCCTCTGGTTCTGCTTGACAAAGCCGTCCCAGCGGCTGACCTCTGAGGCGGCCTTCTGGAAGGCCATGTCCCTCTGGATCCTCTCGGTCTCCTGTTTGCTCAGAGGAGATTCGATGGTTTCCTCAGAGCGCTGCAGTTTCTTCAGCTTCTTTCTGCTTTTAGCTGGGACAGCCGAGGTCTTTTCTAAGCTCCCGATCAGATCCGACAGCTGGACCTTAGCGGGGCCGCCGTCAGGGTTCACGGAGAACTCGGACATGTGTCCGGCCGCCTCGGACCTCTCGCCCAGCGCCTTCTTCCTCTTCCCATCCAGAGACCTGATCGCCTCCACCAGCTTTTGCCGTTTTCGTTCATCGTCTCCCTCGTCGTCCTCCTCGCCGCTCATTGTTTCTTCTTCTGCTCTTTCCATACCGCCTCGTTCTTCTTCTTCGTCTTCATACACCGGTTGTTGATCCCCCTCGCTGACGACAGGAACCGTTAACTTCTTTTTATTACTTTTTTTCTTGGAGACTTTCGCCATGCTGACCGCCACCCTGAGCTCGAGCACACATGTGCCCCAAGCACAAACGCTGTCGCAAAGCCTGGTCGTAACAAGAGCAGGAGTGTCGCAAAAAAAAAAAAAAAAAAAAAAAAAAATGTTTCCGTCTCTTTGTAAGCTTTCCTCCCTTTGGGTTTTCTAAAGTCTCTTTCCACGAAGGAACGTCTCGAGCCTACAGGTCATATCATTAGACGTAGAAATCATTTATTTTACTTAGATGAAATTATGTCGGAATCATTCAACGTTCACAAGCTTCTTCTTTTGAATTTTATTGGCGGCTGGGAACCAACTTAAGGTGCTTTTACCGCCACCTACCGGACTGGAGTGGGTCATCGTTTGTAGAAAGCTTCTTTATGTGATCAGATTTAAAGGGCGAACTCTTTCACTGCTACTGCAGAAGACTAAGTGGGCTACAGGAAAAGCAAAGTATTTTTTTTAAATAATACTTGGCATATAAGTCAAGCTATATCGACTAACTTAGAAATGACAGTGCAAGCCACAGTTCCTTCTCTGTTAAAATAAACGATGCAGCCTTTACCACTTGTGTGAGCTGCTGCCCTCTAGGGGGCGCCACATGGCAAGTTATATTCGGATAGATAGATGGATTTTAAACAGTAGTGCTGTGATCACAGTACTCTCCAATGAAACATTTGGTTTATCTTAATTGCTAATGAAGAACAGTTTATTATGAACTATTTAACTGTGTTTAAAGCTCCCCTACCGATGAGATGTCTGCAGAGGACTGGAAATGTTCAAGCAGAAAACTCTTTTATTTGCTTGCTCTGTGTTTTACTGAGTTTTCAGTCCATGGCATTTCACTTAATTCACTTTTAGCTGTTATATTAGTGCCAATTATAAAGGATAAAGATGGCATAATAAATACCAGAGATAATTATCGGCCCATAGCTTTA
Organism: Micropoecilia bifurca; assembly: GCA_903067075.1. Classification (NCBI taxonomy): domain Eukaryota; kingdom Metazoa; phylum Chordata; class Actinopteri; order Cyprinodontiformes; family Poeciliidae; genus Micropoecilia; species Micropoecilia bifurca. The sequence goes on from CAEGAF010024989.1 coordinate 6,268, forward strand.
ACCAGTGTACTATCCAAGGTTATGAATAAGATTGAACATTTTCTCCTTACTTCCGATAACCAGTTTGGTGTTGAATCACACCATGCCACAGATATGTGTGTATTTGCTTTGAAAGAGATTTCAAATGGATGCATAAAGTGCTATATAAGTTCAGTCCATTTAGAGAAAATGTGAAAAATATTTCACCAAGGACAGAGTATTGCTTTAATAAAGTGTTACAGTATTCCAGTATTACTGACATTTCTCTGTCCTAAGAACAGTGAAGATCAATTTCCGTTCACTGCACTTTACAAAATAGAGCAATTAAACTGAGAAAGTTTTAGAGAGTTCAGAAAAACGGCAAAGAAAAAGTAAGACTTACAATTTTAAGACGTTGTGGACTCGCTATGTATGTGACATCATCAGAACTGATGATGATTGAGACTGGATGCCTGAAGTGGATAAACATTTCTGGGTGTCTTCTTTGCCTGTACATATAAGGTGTTGTTTTTATGCACACATTTTATACTTTTTTCATACTCAGCTGACATTTCTTTTAATCTGAGTATGCTTTTAATAACTACAACATTTTTAAATGGTTTGAATTTAACCTTTTTAATTCTTATTTTTCAGTTTTTACATTGTTTTACCTTTTGTGAGTATGTATTTTATTTACCTGTAAGTTGATGCTGGCACATAAGTGTGAATAGAAAATGTTTCTATTATATTCCATTCTTTATTGTACTCAGTTTATTCTATTTTACTCATTCAGATGGACTTGTTAAATGTGAACAGAATGCTTCTCATGTTTAATTTTTGTATATTTACAATTGTATTTTAATAAAAAATATAAAGCAGTCTCTATAAGTTGGTTGAAAAATAATAAATAAAAAATATCTAGATGTTTTATAGTTCTGGAGAAGATAAACAAGTGAGAATCAAGGTTTGTTTCCTAATCATTCCAGTAGGTGGCGGTAATACACCAAAACGCCGCGTGTCAACCGGACAAGAAGAAGACCGTCCGATATTTCGATCATGTGACGTAGTCATGTGATTCTGCATCGCATTTCATTCATCATGGCGGCCACTGGGTCTGTGTTCCTCAGGGTGAGAGCAGGATCTAAGGTGGGAGCAGAGTACGACCAGGAAGGCCAGCTGATCCAGGTAGAGTCCAGAACCCGTCCGGACAGACGGGCTCCGGCGAGTTCAGCTTAAACTACCGAACCGGACCGAATGACAGCTGGACGGGGGTCAAACTGGGTCTAATCTCTGCTGACACACAGCTAACTGATTGTGGTTACTTGTGTTATTCAGGTGGAGAGCAGAGAGGATGAGGAACAAACCGTGAAGCTGGCAGAGATCCTGGAGCTGCTGCTGGCTGCGGGTTACTTCCGGGCCCGCATCAAAGGCCTGTCTCCGTTTGATAAGGTGCTTCATCTTTACCCCCAAGCAGGGGCGGATCTAGAAAAAATATCAAGGGGTGACAAGAGGGGGGCAAGGATTTCTCAGGGGTGGCAGCATCATTCTATCGACCTAACATTGGATTTAATTGTTGAAAAATCTTGGTTTTAACTCGCATTGTTTCAAAATGATCTTCATGTAGCGCTGAGGATTAAATATAAATTCTTAATGTAGTATAGGTAATTATTTTTACGTCTTTCATGCTGCTGCTAATTGATGTGCATTACTGGATTGGAAAGCGCCTGTTAATCGCTTTGTGATGCTTTGAATTATGTCTGGAAAACCAATCTATTCCAGTGCAAGACGAGCAGAAATCTGTCACAAAAATATTAGTAGCGCCATCATTTATTATCAGATATAAAAGACGATTTGAATAAAGCTGAGAAAACTGATGTTTGATACATAAATTCTCTGTGATACAGATCTATAAACAGTTTGGTTTCTGTTCTGTCAAGATGCAAGAAAGGGTAAATTGTTTTCTTATATTGGTCAATCCTTTCATTTGTCTGTTCCATTTGCACACCAGCATGGGAAATTGTCAATCAGAGTAGCTTCCTAAGTCTACAGTTTGATTTCATAGACATTTGATTTATTTGGAGTTATATTGAGTTGTTTACATGTTCCCTTTATTTTTTGAGGAGTGCATAAAGGTCCATGTTAGTGTTTTGTGTGTTTTTTCTTTTTTTTACATTGGAAAAAATGCCACACTCGAAGTGTAATTTCCATTGCTATCTAATAAAGGTTTAACAATCGTCAGTGGAGCTTTCTGTCTCTCAATATTCTGCTTTTGGTATTGAATGATCTAGACCAGTGGTTCCCAAACTTTTTCTCCTTTCTGGACCCCCCACCCCCTGTGGATTAAAATAGTTGGAGTTAGACTTTGGTCTTCTGCTCCAGTTTTGGGAACCTCTGATCTAGACCATGATTGAAGTGTTTTAGTTTTGGAGCAAAAGAAATTTGGTTTAAGATATTACTGAATGTTTGCATAATAATCCATACCAGGGGTTCCTAAATCTTGTCATGGCTTGTCCCCCACAAACAGAATTAGTTTCTGGGTGGAGGCTGCTTCTGGAATCCACAGACAATGCTACAAAATATATAAAACATCAACTTGGTGTGTTTCTTTTCCAACTTTTATTCACTATGTAATTATTACGTTAGTTTAGCATCAATGTTCCTCATACCTTTTGATTTTTGTTGTTTTTTTGAGCAGTGTTCTCCCAGGGTTTCCCCCCAGTGTATTTTAAGCCTGGCGGGCCACCAGGCTTTACTTTATCATTCCATCTCTTTGAGCTTGTTTTTCCTTTGCTCTTCCACAGGTTGTTGGTGGAATGACCTGGTGCATAACCACATGTAACTTTGACATAGATGTCGATCTACTCTTCCAAGAAAATTCCACTATTGGACAGAAAATGTAAGTGATATGATGGCTGTGTTCATGAAATCTTCTGAGCCGTTTCTGCCAAACTTGCAAATGTGGGTGTTTCAAGCAGAATTTTTTTTAAACATGTAGGACACCGTACTTGCATGCTGCAGAATTGCACTTATTGAAGGGACATTGTAGTGACCTCTGTCATGACGAAAGTCACTACAATGTCCCTTCAATAAATGCAATATAATATTTATAATATTTCTGTTCAGTATACAAGCGCACTTCAGGGTTTCCCCCAGAAAACTTGCTAAGGCCAGTGGTCGGGGCGTCGAAGCGGTCCACCGTGTTTTTGTATTAAAAGATATTAAGTTGACAAGAAATGTAAAAGTAATTACTGTGTTATGGGAAAAGATCTCCAGTGAAATGCTATTTAAACCCAAAACTACTCTCGAAACAACAAATTTGAACTTGTGTTTAATCCAAATTAAGTCAGCTCCCCCCCCTAAGGAATGTCGGGGTGAAGGAGTCACGCTCACTCGCTCCTATCCGTTGCATACGCTGCATACCCACTTTTTGTGCCACTGGCAGTAATGTTCAGTGTGATGAACACCACTGTGACACCAACTGTAGGACATTGAAGGGTTATTGTGATTTCAATGTGTTAAGAAAGAAGATAAAGAGCTTCAGTTAGTAAGAATTATTTGTGTCTTATGTATTTATGTTCATGTCAATCTTTGATCTTCATGTTGTCAGTCACGCTTGTAGTGTTTATTACAGCCTGTTTCCTGCCTGGGTTTTTGTTTTGGTGACACGCCAAGTTCATAACTGGTTCTAGCCTTTCTTGGAAACATGCCAGACTTAAGGAGAGCATTTAAGCATTAATATTCAACTCAAGGGACATGCACAGATGGACACTGTATGGTGGCGCCTGTCCATTTTCCTCTGGACAAATTAAAGGCGCTTCAGAAATCATTTAGTTTACATTGTAGTGTGAGGACCAGGGTAGCCTTTCTGGATTCAAAATGCTATATTACCGGTTCCCCCGTGTTTTTGTGCCTGATGAGACTGCTTTTAACTGATATCCATATTTTTAGATTTATGTTCTTTCTGCATAATTGCAATATTTTCACAGTGACAGATATTGCATTACTTTTTAAAGTTGTTTATCTAATAGCTTTAATTTTCTATCAGATTCTCTTTCATTTGATATTTAAAAACTGTTGACAGTTTTAAATGTCAAGTCCGTTCTTCTCAATTTTGTGTAACTAAAATATTAAAAGACCTACAAAATTAAAAAAATACAGTATTTCTTTGTTTACAATTTCAGAAGCTTAATTGTCACAATGTTTAACAGGAGAAATGTTTGTTTGGTTATTGTTGATGAATGTTCTATTTTTTATTATTATTTTTGTCCGTTTCTTCAGAGCCCTGACAGAGAAAATAGTTTCTGTTTTACCAAAGATGAAGTGTCCTCACCGCCTGGAACCCCATCAGATCCAAGGCTTGGATTTTATTCACATTTTCCCAGTGATACAAGTAAGACGCATACTATCTATTAAACATTTCAAAACAGCAAAACTATGATGGATTTTACTATATTCAGTTATCATTCACTTAATGTGTTATTGTCCACCATAAGGGGTCTTAATTATATCTTTAATAAATTACTTCATTAGTTATTTCTTGTTTTAAAACATTAATGACTGATAAGTTCATAACCTAGGTTCAATATTACTTATTGTAATTTGACGCCCTCCACTCTCCACAGCCCTCGGTTTGTTCTTGTCTTGCATGAGACGTTCGTTGTTGTTTCAGTGGTTGGTGAAGCGAGCCATAGAGACGAGAGAAGAGATGGGAGATTATGTGAGAGCCTATTCCATTTCCCAGTTCCAGAAGAGCCACATCTTCCCTGAGGTACGAGCAGCGCATGTTTAGAGCCGGTGCAGTTTGTGCCGTTTGCAGGTTGTCATGGTGGGTCCTGCAACAGACTCTCACTTGTCAGTAGCAATATTTTCCAACTGTGTGAAGTTTCTCTGCCATTAATCTGCAAAGTGCTGAAATTCTGTAGATTTATTGTATTTTCCATTCCATACATTCAACACTCGATGTGCATTTACAAGAAGTAAAAAGAAAAAATATGGGTGAAGCAAAATTTTTCAATTTCTTCTGTGTTACAAACATTATAGCTACAAACCACTTGCAGTTAAAGTAAGTTTGCAAAAATAGAAAATTTAGCTTGTCGTCTTCATAAAGAGACCAAGCTTTTCCGTTTACTCCAAATTGTTCAAGAACAGCAGCTGATTTAATTTGGATATGCCTTTTCAGCGGTTTGTGTGCCAGGGTTAAGGGGTTAACATTTCTTTTAGGTCACCTGAGATCCAGGGTTTGTTATTTGGGAAGCACCTCACTGTTCTGATGGGGATGCTGCTGTCTACACAGAGGTCAATACAGTCAGCCACACACACAGTCATGCCACTGACGTTGCCTCCATGTGGCTGGCAGAGAGCAGCCCAATCAGTTTCTTCAAAACAAGCCTGGAGGGTCCTAACAGGTAGCTCTGTTAGGACTACCTGTCTTCTCCAGAGGAGATCTTGGTTTGGAGACATTTGCATTGTTGACATTAGCATAAAGTAAATCCAAAATCTGACAAACTGGTGAAATGTTGGCAGTGTAGAAGAGAGTGAGGCATGATTAAATTCACCAGATAATGCCACCAATGGGTTGCACAGTGTCACAGTTGTTAGAGCTGTTTCCTTGCAGCAAGAAGGTTCTGGGTTCGATTCCCGGCCCTGGTCTTTCTGCATGGAGTTTGCATGTTCTCCCTGTGCTGCGTGGGTTTTCTTCAGGTACTCCGGTTTCCTCTCACAGTCCAAAAACATGACTGTTAGGTTAATTGGTCTCTTCAAATTGCCCCTAGTTGTGAGTGTGTGTGCCTGGTTATTTGTCCCGTGTGTCTCTGTGTTGCCCTGTGACAGACTGGTGACCTTTCCAGGGTGACCCTGCCTCTCGCCCTGAACGTTGGCTGGAGAGGCACCAGCAACCTTCCTGACCCCATTAAGGGACAAGGATGTAAGGAAATAGATGGATGGATGAATGGATGCCACAAATGCATTGGGGTGTGGTGTCTGTATCCTAGCAACAACAGAACTGATGATATCACATGCATTATTAGTAACAGCTAAGGGTAGAAAGTAAACAGTTGCCAAAAGGCACTGCTGAACTCTCTTGGTATGGACAGAAACTTACTGCCAATAGTTCAATGTCTGGTCTGCAGAGACCAGACTTCACAGTAACACCATCTGTTATTCACAAAACTGTTAATCCATCTCCTTTTCTTTTCCTGCTGCTCTTTAAATCTCTGTCTGCTTGTACAGTTAGGAAGCCTGGCGGAGACGTGTTGGTGTCGGGGATACAATCCTGCTGTCATGTCTCAGCAACACACATTACACTGCATTCGTTACGTTGCTGAGTCCTTGCCAGGGCTTGCAGTTAATCCATCTGGTTAACAAATGATCTCACTTTGCCCATTACAACGTGAGATTTTAGAGATGGTTTGAACTTCTTCCTTTTTGCTCCAGCTCTGCATCCACAATGCCTCCTTTTCAACTCCTATTAACTGTTTAGTCCTTTGAGAAATTTTAAAACCCCTTAAAGATGTAGACATTATATTCCAATCTAATTTAGAATCTACAAGTTTGAATTTCTCACTATTAAAGTTGATATCCTAATTTCACTTGCCATCTTGTATATGTAGTTTTATCTATTTAGTTCTTGTGTTGTGAAACTCTGATCTAGGATAAAGAACTCCTCCAGAGGAAAGACAAAGCTGTGAAGGCCGTTCTGGACGTATTGGTGAGCAGCTGCAGTACGACTGTCACAAAATGAAATGCTTGGTGTCTCATGGTTTCAAACTATGAGCAGATTATTTGGTTGGAGGTTCTGATGGGATGTGAATGAGCTCTGGTGTTTTTCAGGAAGTGTACAAACCTGAGAGAAAGTACAGAAGACAGAAAGATGCAGAACTCCTCCAGGATGAGGAGTCCAGGATCCACTTTACTCTGCTGGAGTATGGCAGGTAATATTTCCCTCCGAGCTGTTGAGTCATAGTGTTCTATTAAAACACAAAACCCACTTTTTACAGGTAAAACACATGAATGTATCGGTTAGTTTTTGCTGTTCGGAAATTGTCTCATAAATGTCAAAGCTGTTCTACCTTACAGCATATCATTCCAAAAATAAAAAAAACCTAGTGGACAAAGTGAGTACAGAGATCAGACGGTTTCTCACTCCATCTTCTTTACTTTATTTCACTGCAGGCTGCTGCACTAAAGTTCCAAAAGGGTTAAAAAAATATAAAAAAAAAACATTGATTGAAGGTATGCAACCTTTATAGACATTTTTTTTAACTAGCCTGAGCATTGATGACAGGCTCTATTAGCTGCAGCGTTGCAGAGAGAGGGGCAAAGTGTGAGCAGCCCACACATAGGGGTGTTTGACAGGTCTAAGACCCGCCTCCAGCCTCTAATTGGTTGTTTTTAGTTGGCACTGGGAGAAGACAGAAGAGCTGGCTTTTCCAACCCCCCAGTTTCTCTCATACTAAACTGTCACAACATTACAGTTGACAATTTCAACAAATATGTATGACAAAATGTATATTACAGACATACTGCATCTTTAGCCATGAAGATGAAAAGGGAGCCCTTCCTTCCCAGAAATGTTGGCGTCATCGTTGCTTCCTGAACTGTGTGGCTCTTGTAAAGAGAGTTGCCGTCCTGCAGCAGAACCAGCTCCATCTTCTTCATTGCTCCATCTAGTTACTTTCTCCAAAATTTCAGATAAATTGCTAAAATGCTCACAATTTCCTTTGCTTCTGTGTTCTCAGCCTTATTTGGTCATGTTTTGACTAAACCTCATCACATCACAAAATGGTGTTTGACCAACAGGAGAAAATGGCGTCTGAAAACATTCTGACATGGAACTAAGAGTTCATGACCAGAAAGAAAAATACCACGGTTTCTTTCAATTTTTACAACTATATATCATTATCTTTGTATTTTATTTCATAACATGTTTATAAAGCTCGTATTGGTTCAGTGTTTGTCAAGTTACCTGCTCTGGCCACTCAGCTGGTTAGATATGATGCTCATACTTTACAGCTGTAGTTTTATTAAGCCATGTTTTTGCTGACTGTACCAGCTTATCCATACAGAGTCGTGGTTCAGACAAATTAGTACACACTACTGTGCAGTTTTCTTAAATATGCACATTCTCTTTTTCTGGTCACATCCTTCCTTCATCCATCCATCTCTGAACGTAGAATGTGTGAACATATGCTGTGAGTACTGGACCTGTGTGAGCATCTTCCTCTGCATGCCTCTTGATAACAGCCGTGGAGGTGTGTGTGAGTGTGTGTGCGTGAGAGAAGGTCTCCATGTTTAAGCATGGACTTGAGCATAGATGTGAATAGTTTGGCCTCAGTCTTGATTTGTACCTGTTGTTCTTGTGAGGTTTGGTTTTAACGTCACAGTTTTGACATTGCAAACATTCACTAATTGCATTTCTTTTTGTTACCAGGAGATATGGACTAAGTAAGCAGTGTAAACAAAACAAGGTGAGCATGAGGACCATGTTGCTTGTTGGCTTAATAAACATGTCAAAAGCCTGTGTCAGCTCGAGTTGTCAGTCAATGTTATTTTGTCAATTGAAATATTATGCGCCTACATCTTCTGCAGCTGATTAGTTTGTGCCACGTAGAAAATTTGAAGGAATTTTCTACATGAAAATTTGAAGGAATTTTCTACATGGCATGGGATAATAGTTTTTGTTTTGGACGTTTAGCCTCATCAGTGCATTTTCTTTTCTATTTGTAGGAAGATGAGGGGCAGGTCAGCGGGCCTCAGGCAACGCCTGCCAGCATTACAGACGTGTTGGAAGAAGACAAGCTGCAGGCAGCAGAAGAGGTGATCACTTCATCCAAGTACAGCTGCACCTCTGTGTCACTGACGAGTCATGTGTTTAAGCAAGTGAAATCTATATAGACTGATTCCAGACTCACCTGTGCCATGATTTGTCAACAGCAATGCTAGAAATATACTTATTGCACTTGCTTATCTACTTGTTATGTTGTGTTTTTGGTTAATAATTCCTCTTCAGTTTACTCCTGAAGGTTACGGAGCTCTATTTAAGAAACCCAAAAGATTAGCTTGACAAACAATAAGTATTCACACAAGTCTCTGACTTAGCTAAAGATTTGTTAGTAGAACTGCTGTAATTTATCGCCAAATGTACCAAAGCTTGTTGGTACATTGGAATTGGAAAGTATGCACACAGTTTCGTAACTCAAATGCAGAACCTGCCTTGGGATCATTTTTGCCACTAATCTCTGTTGGATTGGGGACCAAAGTTGCACAGTAGCAACTTTGGTCCCTGTGAACTGTGGTTCACTTTCACACTGCAGTGTCAAACTATCCAAAGCCTTTAAGCAACCTGTTCCCCTCCTCGCCTGTGGTGGCGCTGCACCAAGAACTACTGAAGGAAATAACACAAAATACTCTGAGTTGGTGCTACTTCTGTTTTCACAGAATTTACACAAAAACAGAGGAGTGTCAGAATTTAGTATCTGTAGGATTTCTCTTTTGTCTTTGGTAAAAGTCCACAGGCCATTTCTTCCTCTGGCGTTGGACTGTCGTGACAGAAGCCACTGGAGATCAACGCACAGAGAAAAGTCCATCAGGACGACAGCCACGTCTCAGAGATGTTACCTTTGCTGAGAGAAAGAAGGCTGTGGTTAAGGCTACTGCTGTGACCTTGTTCAACAAACACATTGGTTCCATTAAATGTTTAGAAATCTGTTTGGCAGCGACTCCACCTTTTAGAAACCTAGTTAGTTCAGCAGATTTTTACTTTTCTTTCTTCACACAAGCATATTTTTTGTAATGTTCTAATTCCTTTTCTGGTTGCAGTAACAGGAGACTCTGCGTAATAATCTAAAAATTAATCTAAGAAGTATAATATTGGTCTAAATAGTGAGCACTCCACAGTTTCTAAATGATAAAAGGGGAATGAAATAAAGAGGAAAGGACACATTAGAGCACATGGCAACTTTCAGACAAAACAAATGTAAAACCTTGGAGAAACATGAGGGAGTATTCAGGCTGAAGGAGCAGCTGACATTTCACTCTGGATATTTTGTCTTTCTCAAAACTGAACAGCCTTGCAACACCTGGCTTATGCTGCCATGCAAAATATTCTGTTTAGGCATTTAAATTGTTCACTATCTAACATCACAACCAAAGAGGATGTGTATTCAGCTGCGGCTAGGAAGGTTCAACAGATCAAGTCTTGCATCGAGTCAGTTTCAAATTGCTACTTGGGCTGAACTGCTGTGCGTTGTGTTTGTTTTGGTGCAGGGGAAGCTGACTGCCAGCGCGGTGGGTCAGATAGTTGGACTCCAATCTGAGGAGATCAAGCTGATTGCCTCGGAGTATGCTGGAAAGGTCAGCAGAGCATTACACCCATGTTGCACACAGCCAGCATTCTGTTTCTATTCTGGAAGATTACCGGCTCTATGGAGCGATGGCCATGTTCTGTCATCATGAAGTTGAGCTTTGTGCTCATATTTCGTCTTTCTGTGCGTCACTTGGCAGCAGTTGGAGCGTTCTTCAGAGGAGCGGTCAGAGCGCTATGGTCCAGTGCAGCAGCACCGCCGGGCCGTCGCCTCGCTGGAGAAACAGATCCGACAAAAAGCCGAGCAGCTGAATGAGGTCAGTGCTGCACGTCCTGCCATTTCAAGTGTAAACTGTGTCTTTCTGATGTAGATCCTGGCCAGGGAAGTTACTGCAACCTGCTCACAAAGAACACAGGTTCACAGCATCTTTCTGCTGAGTCTCTGCTTTGCTGTAAACTAGAGGCTGGCACCTTTAAAAACAAAAAACTAGGAAAGAAGTTGTGGTTTTTATCTAACCGTAATTTTGACAGGAAGGGAAAGTCATGCAGCAGTGGAACTTCTGACCTCTGGGCTACAAAACTTTACCTATTTGGGTTTGAGTGCGTCATTTGAAAATGTGTATTATTAGCTAGAAGTTTCTTCTTCTTTTTTTTAATAGAAGTTTTGTTCTACTGGTTTCACAGAATCAGTTGCAAACTCCGTGCCGAATTAAAGTATGGAGTGCACTTTATGCTGATGTATTTTAGGTTCTGCAGAGTTTCTTGTTTTTTCTCCCAACAACTTGATGTAGTCCATGGCTACAGACAACACAAGTCTTCCCCTTTATGTAGAGAGCAGGACTGCATAACAGCCTCAACTCACATGTTTTCTGTCCTGACAGCTCAAAGTAAAGCATGAAGAGATGAAAACCTGCAGCGAAGAGGCAAAGAGGAGTCTGCTGGAGGTAACTACTGCTGGCCAGTTTTTATCCAGATATCTCCATTTGTGTTGTTTGTGCATCAGTGGTGATAACTGATTATTGCTGTGATTGCCCAGGGTTACTACAGATAGATGTGTTTTTGTTTTGTAACAATTGGTTTCCAGCAGGGATCGTGTTGTACTGTGATTGTGACCGACTTACTGTGAAACAATCTGTATTACTGCAGCATACAGGATGCAGCCGTGTTTAGTGTTCCGGTCAGAAATGGAGAAAACTTATAGAGTTACTTAAAACAGTTGTAATTTTTTTAACACATTTAACTAATTTAGAAATGCAATAAACTCAAAAGTCAAAGCGAAACTTTGAAAACCAAGGATGATCATTAAAGGATAAAATGGTTTGAAAATGAAAACATCTCTGACTTGCAATAATTTTTTTTATTGTATTCAAATGGTGAGTTTATGTATTTAAGTTTATTTCAAATAGTTTTTATGTTGTTTTTTGGTATGGTAGTGCCGTAAATGTATGAGTTTATCGGTATAGGTTGGTGTATATATGACAGTTTATCATAAATGTTTGATGGTGTTTGTGAGAGAAGGGTTTGTTGTATTATACAAGGGAATGGTTGCGTTTGTGTAAGAGTATTTATAGTCATGTATGTTTTGTGCCATGGCGCCTCGACAGTCATTGTGAGCTTTAGGGCTTTGCTCAAACGTACTTCAAACTTAGGAAAGCTCGGCGGTCAAATTACTCTGATTGTTATACAGCAGTTTGAACCTACCTTGTCAAAGCTTGGTGGGTTTTTTTCCAACACCAATTTTGAAAATGCAAACCTGAATGTTGTCCTAAATCTGTTCCAAGGCTACAGAACAGTCTGTAAAACTGAAGACGGAGATGAAGTCCCTAGAAGAGATGGAGGAGCAAGCAGACAGTGGGTGAGCCGTCTTATTTTTACAACACAGGGTTTGAATTAATAGCCGGTTTGCATCACTGGAGCTTTGACTAGCAGCAGAAATGATGTCATTTTTGCCGGCAGCCTGATGGAGAAGCTCAGGGCTTTGGTGACGATGAATGAGAACCTGAAGCAACAAGAGCAGCAGTTTCGGACGCACTGCAGAGTGAGCACATAAACCAGCACTTCTGATGGGGCTCGTTTCCCCTCGGCCTTAAAATGGTCTTTAGTGTGTTTTGATTTTAGTTAATAAAATCTGCGTTTCGTACAGGAAGAGATGGTCCGTCTACAGCAGAATATTGAAGAGCTGAAGTTGGCGTCAGGACAGGACACAGAGGAGGAGCAGGTGCCTGTCCAGCTGCACTAATATATGTCAATTATTATAAAACCATCTCAATACAGAGTGTTAAATGAGACCTTTTCTTTTCCCAGGAGAGGAGGCAGCTAATAGACCAGCAGCACAATTCAGACAGAGAGAAGTTGCAAAAAGTCCGCCTGCTCATGGTAACCACTGCTCCAAGTATCGCACACAGAGCTGCATTCTCACCATCAGTAGCACTTGATTATTGTCCCCAAAAGAACATTCCTCACTGAGTTGGGGGAAAAACATGACCACTCAATCACTGCACAATTGTAGTCCATGCAGAAAAGGACACTCGGGAGAAAGCTTCAACACAGAAACCATTAAAGCATCAGACTGGAATGACATCACATTCACAGCTGATTGTGTTTTAAAATGTAAGAGGCAGCACAAAGTGGAGTCTCCTCTCTGCAGACTGCAGCTGGTAGAGCGCAGCCTGCTGTTGGCGGGGCAGTGGAGCGCTCTGTTGGAAACCTAGGCAGATGGTTCATGTTTGGATAAGAATGGAGAAAATGTACTTTTTTTTCCTTCTTTCACTTTCTAAAAGACAAAAATGTAGAGGTGCACAGTGGTGTTTCTATTTAAATGAGTTGCTTTTTATTTGATTTGTTTTTTAGGTGGACAGCTGTACAGTTACAAAAAATAACTTCAATTCAATCACAGGTCTATTCCAATGGATCCTGGTTATCCACCAGTTTAAATAATTGTTCAAAGTAGATTAAAAACTCTCTGAGGAAACCCAGTAGCTTGCATAGTGGTTGACCTGCAGCTTTCACTTCTCCTGGATGAGTGTGTTGTGAAAATCAGTCGCGTTGCTATTGACTTTACAGCAATCCCTCATACAGAGAGAGCATGTAGCATTTAGCCTCCCCTAACAGGAAGAAACCTCTAGCAGAACCAGAACCAAAAGCCATCTGCCTCAAATGACTGGAGGTTTGAGAAGACAAGAGCAGAAAGAACAAGAAGAAACAGATGAACTCATGTAGGGTTATTATTTTTTACTTTATTTTTTGTTATTTTTGCAGTTTTAGAAATATACATACATTGAACATTGAGGCCCCCACAAACAACAAGTACAGAGCATCTAGTTGGACAAGAGCAATTAAATGATGATCGTAAAACTCATTGTGAGTGACACAGGATTATTTTTGATGTTGATGAAAGTAAAAAATTAATAGCAGGGAAAGGGAATGATTAGTTGATGACGGCATTGTGTCAAAAAGTCAACGGCCTTGCCAACAAGGACACTTCTTCATCCACGGAGTGGGGATCGAACCAGCAACCTGCCAACTAAGCTTTAATCGAGCTTTAGACACAAATTGCAAACATCTTTTTCTGTCAGCCAACCTCCACAGGCCTGCGCTTGCTCTCCTCAGGCTCGCAGGAACCGTGAGATTGCAATCCTGCAGAGGAAGATCGATGAGGTGCCCAGCCGGGCGGAGCTGACCCAGTACCAGAAGAGATTTATTGAACTCTACAGCCAAGGTGGATTCCTCTTCTACACCTGATATGTAGTTGCAGACGGTGCTGCGTCATTTCTTCATGTGGGCCTGTCTCTGTAAAATGTTTCTTAATCTTGTCCTCCAGTTTCTGCCACACACAAAGAGACCAAGCAGTTCTTCACTCTCTATAACACCTTGGATGATAAGAAGGTCTACCTGGAGAAGGAGGTTGGGTGGCGCCACATTTTAATCTCTGACCGAATTCTGCCTGCAACAGTGATTTGGTAAACATGTTCAAAACATCGCTGAAGAATAATAATGTCATTTAGGTAAATCTGCTGAATTCAATCCATGACAACTTTCAACAGTAAGTGAAAAAATATCTTGTTGAGAATTAAATTGTAATATTGATGTAAAGGAGAGTGCAGCTTTTGTTTTTCATCGTCTGTAGTTGTTGGTCTGCTGTGTTTTAAACGGCTCTGCTGTCTTCCAGAGCCATGTCGTCTGCAGCTGCCAGGGATCAGTTCCTCAGGCAGATGGAGCAGATAGTGGAGGGGATCAAACAGAGTCGCATCAAGGTGTGGCTGCAACTGGGTCACTGGCGTTGTAAGACATTACCTCCCTCTACTGGGCGGCGTCACTAACAGACGCTTCTCCTGCCCTTCTGCCGTTTCAGATGGAGAGGAAGAAACAAGAAAACAAGATGAGAAGAGATCAGTTGAACGACGAATACCTGGAGCTGCTGGACAAGCAGAGGCTCTACTTCAAGACTGTTAAAGATTTTAAAGAGGTAAGAAAGTCTTATTTTGAGTAACCTTTGATTGACGCCTTTGAATTCAATGAATTAAAGTTGCAAGCAGCTCAGTGCTGCTCTGGGACCCACAGTCACCACCATGTCCCAAACACTTTCACGCTGATCCTTCTGTATATTCACATATCTTTAAACTACATTTCAAAAGTGAAGATGAAGCAGATAAGTGAAAATCCCTTGGAGGAGTTAGTTAACATTTGAGGTGTGTAAACCAAAATGGCCACCTCCCTGTATATTTTAGGACAAACCTCCTTTTTTTTTGTTTTCCTGATTTGGTGGGATCTACCAACATACCAAGTTCCAGATCTCTATATTGTACGGTTTGGCCTATCTCACATTAGGGGGCGCTGTATTGCAGTCTGGCCATTCCCACTTATGATTCTATTAAAAACATTTGATTTCACACAGGGGAATATTTTTTGGTGAAGTTTGGTGAGCTTTTGAAAGCGTTTAGGCTCCCAAATTGTGTTTCTGGGGCTAAAAGAGAAAAGTAAAAAGAAATCCTTAAAAAAAAAAAAAACAATTGACCTTTGTGATGCTTTTGCTAAAGCTGTTCCAGAATAATCCCAGTTTACTCAGCAAAGCCCAAGTCCCCAAGCCGGAGCTGTACTCAACTCGCAACAAAGCGAGCCAAAGAACATACTTCTTACTGATGCATTTGCAGACTGCAAAACTGGACATTTTTTGTATTGATGCCCCAAATCGCAGCATCCAAAAAGCTTTTCTTGTAGCGCAGAAGAATAAATTACGGAATACAGAATAAATCTCAATCATCCCTTCAAATGCCTTTAAAACATTAAGGCATTTGCTCTGAGTATTCCTTCAAGAAAAGAAAAGGAAAGAAAACTGAAATTTGGGCTGATCAAAGTTCCAGGTGGGCTAAGTTTTATAAAGTTTTGAGTATGACAGAATCTGTTTTTTTTCTTTTTCTATCACCAGGAGTGCCGCAAAAATGAGATGCTGCTGTCCAAACTGAGAGCAAAAGGAGCTTCCTAACCTTGTTCTTGCTGCTGGCTCCGTTTTCTAAAGCTGGCCTGAAGCTTCGATATATGTTGGTTGAAGGACCACAGAACCTGGTTATTTTAGTTCTGCTTCTCAGGCCAGGATTCAGTTTCTTAATGGCTGCCAATCACAGCAGATTTTACCATAAGCGTCATTTGGCTTTAGAACTTTTTCATGGGATCGAGGCCTTTGGATCATAAAGATTACAAATGACCAGCATGCTTTGTGATATCTGCTTAGCCCAAGCTATTGGTGTATTATAACAAGACTGAACTAAACACTATTCCTGATACTGTAAACTTTCCCAAAGCCAACAAAAGGCCTTTGACTCATGTCTGTTTCTGCTTTGGTGCCTCAGATTCTGCTGTAGCCAATGTTGTGATACAATTACTTTATTGTAACTAGCTGTTGATCAATAAAATATTGGAAAACTTGATACCCAAAAGTAAAAGTGGTCATTGATGAGTCTATGAAATAAACGGCTGACGGGTTGTGAATGTGTATAATCTTCAATCTCCACCAGGTGAGTAATGGAAAGAAAACCTAAATCAATAAATATGTAAAGATTCTGACATTAAAGTAAAATATTCTTCTTCAGCTTTGACCTTCCGGTGGTCTGTCTGCAGTTAGTCTTGTTAGTCCAACTATCACCACATCCATAAATCTCTTGTGGTCGTCTTCTTGGCCCCGTGGCTCCAGCCTCAACATCCTTCTACTGATTGGTTCTGTCCCAATACTTGCACTTCTTCCTTTGTTCAGGGACTTTGGCGAAGTATACAGCAAGAAGTGTCTAATCGAGGAAAATGAGTAGGAATATTTGTTAAATGGAGCTACACTTTCTGCAGATTGACCATTGGTTGGGATCAAGC
>CAEGAF010024997.1:0-12136 GCA_903067075.1 Micropoecilia bifurca
ACCAGAACCAGGACCAGGACCAGAACCGGGACCAGGACCAGAACCAGGACCAGGACCAGAACCAGGACCAGGACCAGGACCAGGACCAGAACCAGAACCGGGACCAGGACCAGGACCAGGACCAGGACCAGAACCGGGACCAGGACCAGAACCAGAACCAGGACCAGGACCAGAACCGGGACCAGGACCAGAACCAGGACCAGGACCAGAACCAGGACCAGGACCAGAACCAGGACCAGAACCGGGACCAGGACCAGGACCAGAACCAGAACCAGAACCAGAACCAGGAGTCATTCAGCTTGATGGATAAATATTTAATGGGAGATAAAGATTTAGCTTCAACTGAATCCTTATCTTTAAACTGAAACATATGAATGAATGGATGAATGAATTGATGGATGAATGAATTGATGGATGGATGAATTAATAAATTAATGGCTGAATGAATAAGTGATGAATAAATCAATGAATGGATGTAATAATAAATTGATTAATGGAATGAAATTGAATGAATGAATGAACGAACAAATAAATGAATGGATGAAGTTGAATAGATAATGAATGAATGAATGATCTTCCCTGTGACTGTGTGAATGCCTTGCTCTCCAGTCTCTTCCTGGTTTCCTGTTTCTGTTTTTCCGTCTAAATAATATCTGGAGTATTTTATCATAAACTCGTGTTTCTCTCTGGTTCTATCCTCTCATCTGGATGATATCTGGAGTATTTCACGGTGAACTCGTGTTTCTCACGCTCATGACAGCAGTGAAGTGGTCGTCGGCTGAAGCCGGCGGTTTCTGGCAGGCCGTCCGGATGTCCTGGGCCGCGGCCAGCAGCTCGGTCAGCTCCGTGGTGACGGCCTTCTGGTTGACTGGAGCAGAGACAGGGGGCGCCGCTGAGCCGCTGAGGCTCCTGACCAGCAGGGCGCAGCGGGCCATCATGGCGGCCGGCGTACCTTTAGCGGCCAGAGGAACCGTCAGCAGCTCTCTGGAGAAGCTCAGCAGCTCAGGGAAGTGCTGAGTCAGCGACTTGGCCAGGATGTGAAGAAACGTCGACTTTCCATCCGCCGTCTTCGTCGTGCTCAGCTGTGAGACACGTGGAGTTACTGAAACACCTGGGATTTAGCTGGATTCATTCATTCATGTCTCAGTTTCACACTGATTTAGTCGGAAATCTGACTCTTTAAGGTCGTCTCCGTTGCCATGGTTACAGCCTCACCTCCGTCAGGAAGTTGATCTTGAAGCTCGTCGTTCTGCGGCTCTTAGGTTGACCGTTGTTCAGGTAGTTTCCCATCGCCAGGACGAACTGTGGGCCGCAAACAGAGCCAGTCAGAACCAGTCAGAGCCAGCAGAACCCCCCGGCGCCGACCCGCCCGGTACCGCCTGGTACCGACCCGCCCGGCACCGACCCGCCCGGTTCCGACCCCCCGGTTCCGACCCCCCGGTTCCGACCCCCCGGTTCCGACCCCCCGGTTCTGACCCACCTCCAGGATCTTGGCCAGCTTCCTGCTGCTCTGCAGCTCCACTGAGGCCTGGAGGATAAAGTCCAGAGCCGCCTTCAGCTCCTCGACTCGCTCCTGCAGCGTCGCCCGGAGCAGCAGGCTGCGCAGGCGCGTCTGGTACTCCGGGACCGTCAGCATCTGAAACGGGCCGGCGGTCAGCGCGCGGCTCAGGCCCGGCTCAGGCCCGGCTCAGGCCCGGCTCAGGCCCGGCTCTGGCCCGGCTCAGGCCCGGCTCTGGCCCGGTTCTGGCCCGGCTCTGGCCCGGCTCTGGCCCGGCTCAGGCCCGGCTCTGGCCCGGCTCTGGCCCGGCTCTGGCCCGGCTCTGGCCCGGCTCTGGCCCGGTTCTGGCCCGGCGGCGCCGTACCTGGAAGATGAACCGGTCCGGCTCGCTGAGCTGCGCCGGGTCCTGCTGGAAGCGCTGGTACTGCTGCACCTCCTCCTGGTCCGGCGCGTACAGCAGCAGCTGCTTGATGTGGGCCGGGTCCAGCCGGTCCGGGCTCAGGTCCAACAGAACCTGGCGCAGCTCGTCAGGAGACAGCTTCAGGTGGGCCATCAGGATGGCTGCAGGGGTCAGACAGAGGTCAAACCTGCTGCGTCCTGATTGGCTGCTGAGGCTCATCAGTAACTGACTGATGCTGACGCCTTCAGCCGTCAGTTTGAGCATTTCTATAAAGTTCTATGGTTCTGATGGATTTAAATTACGTTTAATGTAAAGTTTCAATAACAGGATGGATGTGACAGATTATTGGTTGATGTTCATAAAGTCACAACCAGAAGGTGACAGATATAATTTGGGTTTTCAGAGGAAAAATTTATATTTATTTACATAAATATCACAATTGCAAACTACATATTTAGTTAGTATTTAGGTAGCAAGTTAAATATTTAGCTAACCAAGTAAATAGTTCTAAAAATATTTCTGCTCGATAAATATTGAGTGTAGAAAACACAAAATGATGCAGATTCCAAAAATCAAAATCAACATAAAAACGCTGCAACCACAGAAACCAGAAGGGAAAAGCTGCTAACTGCTAAGCTAACAGTCCTCCAGGCCACTAGGGGGAGTCTGGAGCACCTGATAACGCCTAACAACATATCCTGATGTTGTTTGAAAAGACAGGAAGTGGACATCCTGTCTGACTGGGTCTGCAGCCATCTGGTCCGCAGGTCGGCTCCCCCTGGTGGCCTGGAGGTTTTCGCTGTTTTTGTTACTTGTAGCTGTCCAGGGTGAACCTCGCCTCTCGCCCGGAACCAGGAGAGGAACCAGCATCTCCCGACCCCATTAAGGGACAAGGGTGTAAGGAAATGGATGGATGGATGGATGTTACTTGCAGCTTTTTCTCAGTTTTTTTGTTTGACTTTTAGAGTTTGCATCATCAGTGTGTTTCCTGAGTGTTTGCCGCACCGTCGGGCTCCATGCTAACGCTAACCCTGCTGGTGGTCAGGGAGGTTTGAGCTGGTTCTGTTCAGGGCTGCTGGGTTTCGACTGAACAGAGCAAACTGGACATCAACCAGGATGAAACCTGCAGCCATGCGGTGCAGGATGAACACAGCTGGTTTGATGAGCTGCTGTCTGAGGTCAGGAGGTTCTGATCATGTCTCGTTCATGGTGGGTCTGTTTGCTTACAGGCGTTGTAGGCCTTCTTGTGGGACAGGATCTCCACCACATCCTTCTTCTTCAGGTTCTCTGGCAGGAATGCTGGTTCTGTAGGAGAAACTGGCCATTTTAACAGACAGAGTCAATGCTGGTTCTCCAGGCACCAGGAGGTCCGAACAGCTCAGGTGGCATCGATGCAGCTCTGCCATGACAGATGAAGCTCCTCTGTCGCTGGCAGAGCCTGGAGAATGAAGCGGCTGCTCAGGTTTTCATGCCCTTTGACCTTTCCAACATGATGCGGGTCAACAAGCTACAGCCCAACGCTGAGTGGAACAACGGAAACGGTTCCACTGAATTTAAAAACTTAACTTTTTGCCTCACAAAATAATGCGCAGGTTTGTTTTGGTCCATCATCTGAAAATGAAATAAAATCCTGGAAGGTTGTGAAAACCTGAGCAGAGCTCAGCAGCTGATGACAGTCTGAGGTTAGTGGTGCCTTATGGAGAACGAGTGGAGCAGCGAGACAAACATCCTCAGTGTGACGAGATGCAGATCAGCAGAATGAAAAGCAAATGACATGACAGGAGGTGATTATTGACAGGAAGCCACCATGTGACGCTTTATTTTGAAAAGACGGCTGGGTTGGTCCAGAATCACTTACTGGGTCGGCGCTGGGTCCCAAAGTGCAGGTCCAGGTCCAGGTACTTCACCATGTCGCTGAGCTTATCGTAGTCGGAGTCGTCTCTGAGCTGAGAGCAAACAGACCAGTTCACCAGTTAGCTTCTTAGCTCAGGTAGCTCGCTGTTAGCTCGCTGTTAGCTTGCTGTTAGCTCGAGTCTTCTCTGAGCTGAGAGCAAACAGACCAGGTCCAGTCACAACTGGGGACTCACCAGTTAGCTTCTTAGCTCGCTGTTAGCTTGTTGTTAGCTTGCTGTTAGCTCATTGTTAGATTGCTGTTAGCTTGTTGTTAGCTTGCTGTTAGCTCATTGTTAGATTGCTGTTAGCTTGTTGTTAGCTTGCTGTTAGCTCATTGTTAGATTGCTGTTAGCTTGTTGTTAGCTTGCTGTTAGCTCATTGTTAGATTGCTGTTAGCTCGCTGTTAGATTGCTGTTAGCTCATTGTTAGATTGCTGTTAGCTCATTGTTAGCTTGCTGTTAGCTCATTGTTATCTTGCTGTTAGCTCATTGTTAGCTTGCTGTTAGCTCGCTGTTAGATGGTAAATGGACTGAACTTATATAGCTTTATCTAATCATTTTGACCACTCAAAGCGCTTTACACTTGAGCCACATTCACTCATTCACACTCACAAACCCTCACACATTTATACACCTATACGCAGCTCGGTAGGCAATTTTGGGTTAGGTGCCTTGCCCAGGGGCACATCGACATGTGGCAGGAGGAAGTTGGAATCAAACCTCCAACCTTCCGATCACAAGATGACTACTCTACCCAATGAGCTATCGTTGTTAGCTCGTTGTTAGCTCGTTGTTAGCTTGCTGTTAGCTCTCTGTTAGCTCGTTGTTAGCTCTGTGTTAGCTCTCTGTTAGCTCTCTGTTAGCTCATTGTTAGCTCTCTGTTAGCTCTCTGTTAGCTCTCTGTTAGCTCGTTGTTAGCTCGCTGTTAGCTCTCTGTTAGCTCGCTGTTAGCTCTCTGTTAGCTCTCTGTTAGCTCATTGTTAGCTCTCTGTTAGCTCTCTGTTAGCTCTCTGTTAGCTCTGTGTTAGCTCTCTGTTAGCTCTCTGTTAGCTTGCTGTTGGCTCTCTGTTAGCTCGTTGTTAGCTCTCTGTTAGCTCTCTGTTAGCTCTGTGTTAGCTCTCTGTTAGCTCTCTGTTAGCTTGCTGTTAGCTCTCTGTTAGCTCGTTGTTAGCTCTCTGTTAGCTCTCTGTTAGCTCGCTGTTAGCTCTCTGTTAGCTTGCTGTTAGCTCTCTGTTAGCTCACCGTTAGCTCGTTCCTGAAGTGCTCCAGGACTCACCTGGCCCCAGATGGTTCCCTCTGAGTTCTCCACCTGCTCCCAGCGCAGACGCTTCACGCTCATGTGGTTGGCGTCGGACGGCTGCTGGGCGGCCGGCAGCGGGGGGGCGTCACAGGGCGGAGGGGGGGGAGGGGGCGGAGGAGGCGGAGCCTAAGACCAACACACATCATGAACAAATCACAGCCAGCAGCCAGAGATTTACCTGCAGCCTCACCTGCTGGGGCTGCGGCTCCGGTGGGGGGGCGTCGAAGCTGCCGGCGTGGGTGGGGAGGGAGGAGTTCTGGTTCTGGTTCTGGTTCTGCAGGGAGGGGGGCAGCGGGCCCTGGTAGCTGTGCTGGTGGTGCAGCTGGTGGTGGCGCTGCAGCACCAGCTGGCTGGGCCGGAGCGGGCGGGGGGAGGCGTGGGGGGCGGGCTGCGGCTGGCTGAGCTGGCGGGGGAGGCGGCTGCTGCGGGGGGGGGCGGCGCGCAGCGTGCAGCAGGTGGGGGCGGCGCCCTGCGCGAAGCGGCTGGTGGAGGAGCGGAAGCGCTGCCGGGCCGTCTCCACCTCCTCCCTGGTGGGCTTGAGCAGCGGCGAGCGCGCGGCCAGCAGCGTGCGGGGGGGGGGCGGCGGCGGCGGGATGATGGGGTGCTGCGGCTGGAAGGGGGCGCGGCCGCGGGGGGGGCGCTCCGGGGAGAACCGCGCCGGCGGCAGCGGGTCGGTGAACTGGACGGGGGGCGGGATCAGGGCCTGCAGGGGCGGGGGGGGCGGGGGGCTCTGGTCCGGCGGGGGGGGGATGGGCTCCGACCCGGAGGAGGAGGAGGGCGAGGGGGGGGCGTCCTCCTCCCCGCCGCTGCTGCTGCGCTCAGCGCTGCTGCCGCTGCTGAGGCGCCGCGGCCGGAAGGCCACGCCCCCTTCCTCTGGGAAGCTCATCTGCAGGGAGGGAGAGGTCAGAGGTCAGCTGGAGGTCCGAGGTCAGCTGGAGGTCAGAGGTCAGCTGGAGGTCAGAGGTCAGCTGGAGGTCAGAGGTCAGCTGGAGGTCAGAGGTCAGCTGGAGGTCCGAGGTCAGCTGGAGGTCCGAGGTCATCTGGAGGTCAGAGGTCAGCTGGAGGTCAGAGGTCAGCTGGAGGTCAGCTGGAGGTCACCTGGAGGTCAGTGGTCAGCTGGAGGTCAGAGGTCACCTGGAGGTCCGAGGTCAGATGGAGGTCCGAGGTCAGCTGGAGGTCACCTGGAGGTCAGAGGTCACCTGGAGGTCAGAGGTCAGCTGGAGGTCAGCTGGAGGTCAGAGGTCAGCTGGAGGTCAGAGGCCAGCTGGAGGTCAGAGGTCACCTGGAGGTCAGAGGTCAGCCGTGATGTGTCCTAATTTCACCCAGTTCCAGTCGTGTTGGGTCGTTGTGTAGAACCAGGTCTGGTTTGTTAGTTTAGACGTGAAAATGCAAAATAAAACCAAACGTCTCAGTTTTCTGGTTTAGTTTCTCTCATCACTGTTTCGTTACTCGGCGCAGCGCCAGGCGCAGCGCCAGGCGCCGCTGTAACCACGGTGACCTGGAACCAGTTCTTCACTGGAACTGGGCCGATGCTAACTCATATGCTAGCGTTGCATTTTTTCAGCTTCCTGCTTATAAAAGCTGATCTGCATGAAGCACAGAGACGAAGCCCTGCAGGCCTCTGACCCGACATGGAGGGGAAAGGAAACATGGCTTCCACGTCGTAGAAGCATGTTTATTCCAAAACCATTTTCCTTCATCTCCACTGTTAGATCCCAGTAAAACCAGTAACAGGTTTTGCTGTGAAAGTGTTCAGAGGTTAATACTGTAGAGCGGCTAACATGCAGCGTAGCAGCTGCTGCACTCCGGCGGTTATGGAGCCAGAATCGCAGCGCTGACATGGATAAGCTCTAAATAAAAGCTCTAAATAATGTCCAGTCTAAGGTCAGGCAGAACATTATGACCACCTTCAGCTTCCATCCATCAATTTATTCTTCATTTTAATCCGAGTCATTTCTTAGAGTACCTCCTCCTTTGAGTCAGATCATATTTTAGTGTTTTATCAGCTCTGACCTGCAGGTGACATCGTTCTACTGCTCCCTGCTGACGGCAGCCATGATGGAAAGCCTCTGGTCATAATGTTGTGCCTGATCAGCTGCTACTGAGAAACAGGTTTTACTTACAGACAACCCTCTTCCTCTGTAACCATGACAACCACCGTCATCAATCTGTTCATTGAAGCAAACAAGAAAGTCGCTAAGTAAATGCTTTCCCCTGTGGCTCCGCCTCCTGCTCCCCTGTGACTCCGCCCCCTGCTCCCCTGTGACTCCGCCCCCTGTTCCCCTGTGGCTCCGCCTTCTGTTCCCCTGTGGCTCCGCCTTCTGTTCCCCTGTGACTCCGCCCCCTGACCCCACTGTGGGTCCGCCCACTGCTCCCCTGTGGCTCCGCCCCCTTTCTAAATGAATTCGTTCGCCTCTGGCCCCGCCCCCTGCTCCCCTGTGGCTCTGCCCACTGTTCCCCTGTGGCTCCGCCCCCTGCTCCCCTGTGGCTCCGCCCCCTGCTCCCCTGTGGCTCCGCCCCCTGCTCCCCTGTGGCTCCGCCCCCACATAGAGGACCGGATCCCTAACCAGCCATCCGGCAGCATTTTGGGCCCACTTTGAAAAATCGTAGCGGCCGAACCGAACCTTGTGGGCCGGCGGGACCCTGGGCTGACGAAAGAGCTTGATTCCGTCCCAAAAAGACCCGATTTTTAGCGAGCTCCATGGCCGACCGAATATCGCAAGGTTGCTCAGAAACACTGAAATTTCTCCGAATGCTGCCGTATGGCCAATTTTACGGTATATCCCGGCGATCGACACCAGGTGGCGCAGGACATATGGGCGCATCGCTCTCTGCTGCCCTGTGGCTGCTGCTCCAGAAAGGCTGGGACGCTTCCCGGTGGCGAATGCTCCTGAAACGCAGGGTCGCTGCCTGGTGTGGCCTGGTGACATCAGGCAGCAGCGCCTCATGCCTCAGAGTGTCTGGGTTTCCCCCCCGCCCTCATAAGCCCTCATGAGCCCTAACGCTCTATCTCTGTTTGCAAAGTGGGCCTGTAGCTGCACTCCCACCCGGGAGGCCCGGGATCGCGGCCCGTTTGCGGACAGAACTCTTCATCCTCTTTTGCCTCCGTAGCTTAGAAGCCAAAAGCCCCAGAGCCTAGTTGACCCTCATGGTTCCTGTAGTTTAGTGGTTTAGCTGCCTGCTCTCCACCCCAGAGACCCGGTTTCACTTCCCGCTGGCTGCAGGAGCCTTTTCTATCTTTTTGGCCGACAACCGACATAAGAAGGCACTTGGGACAGAGGGAGTCTCTAGACGTACGGTAGTCTCCTTATGTCTGTTCCATGGTAAGGCAGCCATTTGAAAACATCACACAATGATCCCGGATGTGCGTGACATGATTCGGCAGCAATTAATTTCACCTGACTCCTGTAGCTTGGTGGCTTTTTAGCTTCCAGGTACTCCCAAAATTCTTTTTGTGGCACGAACAGCTCCTGTAGTCTGGTGATTTTCTTGCTTTCCAGAAATGAGAAAGAAGGTGGAGGAGGAGATACTGATCAAGATGCTCGAATGTCAATATCTAAATTACTTGCTATCAGGTGCTAACAGTGCCGTCGGCAAAGGTAACCCACATGGCTTCAGCGGT
Organism: Micropoecilia bifurca; assembly: GCA_903067075.1. Lineage (NCBI taxonomy): Eukaryota > Metazoa > Chordata > Actinopteri > Cyprinodontiformes > Poeciliidae > Micropoecilia > Micropoecilia bifurca. The sequence continues at coordinate 8,713 of CAEGAF010024997.1, forward strand.
GCAGTGGTCTATGGTGCCCCACTTGCAGTGAATGGCCGCCACGTGATTGTCGGGGTTCAAATCCCAGGACAACATTGGCAAAGAGCTGGCAATGAAAGCCGCTAAGCTACAGGGGTCCGTTGGCGAGTAGCTCGCAACGAGAAGCTCCAGCTCTGCTTCAGCAGGTGGTGGTGCAGTACGCAGGTGACTGGGCGGAGATCGCCTTGCTGTGTATCGCAAGACTAATCGAGCTTCGGCCAGTTCTTTTTTCCACATGAGCTAGCGAGGCTAGCTAGCCTACGGCAGCCCGATGGTACTGCTGTTTGTGTTACGTACCAGAAAAAACGCCACGCATAAATCCTCATCCAGTAACTGACCTGTGACCGCGAGAGCTCCAAAAGCACCATTGGTACATCTTCCCTGCTACCCTACCCTAACATCACACAATGATCCCGGATGTCCAGACCTGCCTGGATGAGCCGCCATGTCTACATTACTTGCTATGAGGTCATAAGAACTATAAGCAAAGGTTACCGGTATGGCTCTAGTAATCTTGTGGTCAATCTACTGCGGCGTGACTCCGGCGACCGGGGTACGATTCCCACAAGCTGCTCAACCTTTTTTTCCCACCAAATGTCTGGACCCTCCCCGGGATAGGACTCCCTCAAGCCCGCTACAAGTTGTCAACAACACCCCTGAACGGTTCTCCAGAACCGGGACCCGTCCCTGGAGTCTAGATTCCATCTCAGGTTCCTACTTTCTTGGTCGGGCGACCGGACCCGCGCCGACAACCCTTCCGACCCGCGGGAGCCCTCCCGTGACCTCTCGAGCTTGACCTTACAGCCTGGAGACACGCGACATAGGGCAGCAATTCCTGATGCTCAATTTTGGCTGACTCGGTTCTCCGGGCCACCAGACCGCAGGCTTTCATCACCTGGGCCGCGTCCAACCACTGTTCCGAACCCCGGACCGAAAACCCAACCCTAGCCAGATAACCCTCACCCTGCTCCCCTGTGGCTCCGCCCCCTCACCTCCTCGTAGTCGTTGTCGTCCACCAGGGTGACCCGGTGGCCCAGCTGCTCGCTCAGGGCGTCCAGGAACCTGTCGGTGTCGCGGCTGCGCGGCGGCCTGGAGAAGGTGAACAGCTTCCTGCGGCGGCTCGGCGTGTTCCCGCTGGCGGGGGGGCGCGGCGGCGAGGCGGGGGGGCTCTCCAGGCTGACGTAGGGGTTGGACTCCACGCTGCTCTGCTGCTGCACCTGGCGGGCGGCGGAGGGCGGCGGCTCCTTCCAGGACAGGGACAGACCCGACTTCCTGCTGCCTGTGGGACGGAGGGACACGCCGTCTCTGCCTGAGGACGGCCGGCCGGACGCGGCGGCAGTAACCATGGCAACGGGCTGCACGGCTCTGAGCTGCAGCACTTTCAACAATCAGTGGCTATTATGACATGATGAGACAATCTGAGTTAGCATGATGTCATCATGACATCATCGTCCCCCAGCAGGGCTTCTCTTCATTAGCCAATTAGACGCTGCTGGTGAATGATGTCAGACCACTGAAGGAAGCAGCTGAGAACCTGTGTGTGTGTGTCTGTGTGTGTGTGTCTCTGTGTGTGTGTGTGTGTGTGTGTGTGTATGTCTCTCTCTGTGTGTGTGTGTCTCTCTGTGTGTCTGTGTGTGTGTGTGTGTGTGTCTGTGTGTGTGTGTCTCTATGTGTGTGTGTCTCTGTGTGTGTGTGTGTGTGTGTGTGTGTGTGTCTCTATGTGTGTGTGTGTGTGTCTCTATGTGTGTGTGTCTCTGTGTGTGTGTGTGTGTGTGTGTGTCTCTATGTGTGTGTGTCTCTGTGTGTGTGTGTGTGTGTCTCTATGTGTGTCTCTGTGTGTGTGTGTGTGTCTGTGTGTCAGTGTGTGTCTGTGTGTGTCTGTGTGTGTGTGTGTGTGTGTGTGTCTCTCTCTATGTGTGTGTGTTTCTCTCTCTCTCTCTCTCAGTGTGTGTCTGTGTGTGTGAGTGTGTGTGTCTCTATGTGTGTGTGTGTGTCTCTCTCTCTCTCCTTGTCTCTCTCCCCCCCTCCCCCACCCCCCCACCCCCCCCCCTGGTTAGGGGTAGCGGGGGCAGAGTGAGGGGGGGCAGAGTGAGGGGGGACAGTGATCGCCCGTAGGCCTCTGTCTGCCCCTCAGGCTCTGCGGCCGACAGGCTCTTCCCTGCATACAGGTTCTCCAGCTCCGTGTAAACGCCTGTCATCTACAGGTGAAGGCATGACGCTGGTTAGCAGGCCGTCGCCGCGGCAACGCCTCGCCTCGCACATCCCAGCTGCAGACGAGCTGCAGGCGAGCGAGTCGAGGGCAGAAACAACCTGCAGCTCTGCAGACTTACTGGCAGCCTGGACGCTAAACATGAAGTTCATCTGAACCTTTTTCCTCCTGAGGTTGTTTTCAATGAGACGATAGTAAAAGTTTGACTGGTTATTACTTTATAGACACTAATTTATTAATGTTCTTTTCCTTTGGCTGCTTTTTGTAAAGTTACAGTCTGAAAAAATTCAGGTTTGATTTGCAAAGTCATATTTTCATCATATTGATCATTTCAATATTAATTCATTTATTCAATATTTAGCTTGGAGATAAATTGCAGCATTTGTCTCCTAACTAAATATTACAGTTAGTTTGTTAACTATTAGTTCTAAACAAAATAATTTAGAGATCTTTAGCTTCAGGCTAGCTAACTATTTACCTACAACCTGCAGTTAGCATGCTAAATGTTAGTCAGCTTGTTGAAGCTAAATGTTTATTTTACAAACTAAATATTTAGCTTGCAAAATTAGTATTTATAAGTTAATAAATACTGATGAAAATATGATTTTGAAAATTGAATACGTTTCTTCTCGTCACAGCTGAAATAATGTGATTGTAACTTTAAGATGCCACCAAATCTTCTAAACCAAGATGACTGAGCCTTGGTGGGTTTGCATGTTTGGCCTTCAGGCGCCAGTAGGTGGCAGCGAGCCATGATGCTGTGCAGAGCGGCATGCTGGGAAGCGGCAGGTCTACCTACATGGCTGAGGTCCGGGGACTCGGGGAAGGACGTCCCGTCTCCGGACTGCCTCTCCTCCGGGCTCCCGCATTCATCCACATGAATCCCTGAAGCAGAGCGTGGAGAGACAGGGCCGTGAGCCCGGCCGGTCCGGCCCGGTTGGCCTGAACCGGACCGGCCCAAACGACAGCAGGAAGCACAGAGAAGCAGGCAGAGCTGCAGCTGATGGAGGCGACGCGGTGGACATGAGCTCAGCTCCTATCTCTGACATCAGGCCTGACTGCTGGCAGAGCAGCGGCTCAGACTAACAACACCTGTCTGCTTCAGACTAACAACACCTGACTGCTTCAGACTAACAACACCTGTCTGCTTCAGACTAACAACACCTGTCTGCTTCAGACTAACAACACCTGTCTGCT
>CAEGAF010025005.1:0-10606 GCA_903067075.1 Micropoecilia bifurca
TCACTCTAAGCCTGATGACCTGGTGAAGCAAGCAGTGAGTGAACAAGGTGACAGTTGGATGTTACGATACTTGCAGATGTATATAGATTTTTTTAGATTTATTAAGTTACTTTTATCTTATTTCAAGTTTACTAGTTTAGTTTTTGTTACAAAAACTAGACAAAAATACTAAGATTTTGTGTTTCTCACCATGTTTACACTCAAAATATGACTAAATAACCAAAGTTGTAGTTAAAGACAGAGTTTATAACTCAAATGGGCTCAATTACTATCAACAAAGCTCATCCAAAATGTTCTGTTTGTAAAATATTTATAAATAAATGTTGTTAATTATCTATAAAGCTCAGATTGCCTTGGACCAAAATGCCCTCAGGTCGTCAGAAACCTCTCAGGATTTTACCGTTTTCCCGTTGAACCATCAGTTCGTCGCTAATAAATTCACCACTTATTTGATTTGGCTTCTATTTTTGCTTATATCTTACATAATCTTGCTTTCATTTCCTCAACTTATTGCAAACTTTACAAAATCAACATCTCCTGGATTTGCAGATGAACGATAAACCAGAATTCAAATATTTTCGAGTCATTAGCTGAGCGGGCAGGAAATAGTAAGCGACGTCTTGTTATTGCCCACACGCAGACATTTCCCTCCCACAGTGGCTTGCAGCGCTCGCCGGTAATGCTGAGTATGGCCTGTCACCCTGAGAGTAAAGCTAAAATTAACCTTGTTTACAAGCCGGTAGAGTTTCCTTCTCCGGTGTCATAACAGAGCCGGCGGGACACGGGGGGAAGGACACGACCAGAACATGAATGAGATAAGACAGACTGGAAGGGGCAGAGTCACTGGAGGAAGAAGGTCATTTCAGAAAGACTTTGTTTATTCTTTAGCTAAAACAGCCACTTGAAATAAAATAAGCAACAAGCCTAATTCAGAAATTCACACAAAGCACAGAAAATGTGGCATCGTTTCATCTCTGGCACTAAAATACAGTCTGAAAACATTTTCTTTCAGTTTACATTTGTAATAATTTTCTAACAAACGACAAACTTTATTTGAGTTTTTTTATCATTTGAACAAAGAAACCCCTCAAAGTTAATGGAAATAAATCAATCAGATGAATCAGATTTACCTTAAATCTACCTTCTTGGTTTATCTAAGATGCAACAGATTATTATTTTAGTAAGCGATTATTCTACAGATTATGTTGACGAATAATCTGGCACATTCTGCAGATTTCTCATTTCACCTTTAAATGCTGCGTTCACACCAAACATGTTGCATCTCTGACATGTTAAGTGACATTTTGCTCTATCCGTTTGTTGGGACGAGTCGTGGTTTTGCTTTGCTGGTCTCTTTGAATTATGAAACTGAGAAAGTGGCACCAAGCTATTCATAACGGAGGCTCAGACGTCTTTGCTGAACATTTTCTGTTCAGTTTTTATTGAACAAACGGCGACAGCTGAGAACGGCGCAGCGCGCGTCGGAGCCTCTCGCCTTCATTTCCTCTGTTTCGAGCAGCAGCAGATTAAGTCATGAGATTGTCTTGGTTTTATTTATTGAAATCAACAGAATGTCGCTGATGGGCGAGTGTTTGAATTCACCAGATAATTCAGAGGTTTGGTGAGTTTCATAAACTCGCTGAACGCCGACGACAGTCGCTGTTTCCGTCTCAGCCCGGTTTGATGCCCTGCTAAGCTGCATCGCCTGGCTGGACACAAACTTCAGCCGCCATTCCGTTACATATCAGAGTCGCTCTGATTGGTTGATGCGTCGTGTCGAGCGGCGAAAATCCAGATTTTCCAACTCGGCATTGAACCCTCAAATCCCTCAAAATGCTTCGACCGCGCAGCAGACGCCTGGTTGAACCATTTTATAGAATATTAGAAATTCATTAGAAGATTCAAGTAAAAAAATAATTCAATGGCTTTTTATATAAGAAAATAAGTATTGCATTTATATTTTAGCGCTTAAAATGCAACAGCATTCCTGCATATTTATGGATGAAGGTTTTTCTTTTTTAATTTAATGTGTATTTGTGCCCTAAAATACGTTATATTCAGAATTTCTGAACCGTTTGAAATAAGATTTGTTACAGTTTATTTTTACACGTTGGACCGCAGCAGTCAACCTGTTTTTGTCCGTCTCTGGTTCTTTATTATTTATTTTACATTGGCTAATTGCATTGCCTGAACAAACTAAAGTTGTTTTTACATATTTGACCAAATTTGTGTATTTAAATGTGCTGTACTGGTGCAAAGTTATCAAATAAATTAGTACTTCAGTACATTTATGTCTGTGTTTAAAAAAAAAAACATTTTAAATGAAGGCAGCACCGTTAATCGGTCGATATTAAACCCCAGATAGCTATTTGAAAAGTGAACAAAAATGGATCGGTGCATCTTTAGGCTCCAGGAAATCATAATATTTTTACTTTGTCATTATACTGTTTGGCACACTCAAAAAAAAAACCAATTTAAGTTTTATATTTTAAAACAGAAACAAACCTGACTGTAATAAACTGGCTCAGTCTTCACTTTCTGCCACTCCCCTCCTCCTTTGTGGCCCACATGTTAGCTATCTGTGCTAATTTGTCCCAATGAAGCTGTTTTGTAAAAGGAAATGACAGTTTGGAAGGGTGTAATTTTAGAAATGGCAGCGTCCCTCGTGGGATCCGTAGGCAGACTGTCGACTGGCAACAATGAGGCTCATCTGGGCCTCATTTTGCAGAGCTGAGAGAACAAATTACTCCACTGAAACTGCAAAATGAGCCCAGACATCGAGGTGAGAAAGAGGAAGTGAGCCTTTAACTGTAACAAAACCAATGGCTTACTTTACTAATTAAACCATTTTAGTTGTTGCATAACTTTAAAGGGTCAGAATTATGCCTGTGTTAACTTTAGTTGTTATAAAAATGCTGCATGTACATCAAATATGACTTACAGGAAATGTTACGCTTTAAAATTGGGCCTCTGTCTCTTTAAAAGCTCCTGCTCTTCCTGAAACTCAGTGAACACAACATTTCTCCTCTATCAAGACCATAACAACATTTTTAACAGCGTTGCAGTAAGTGTTTGCTAATTGCTGCTGGCTAGTCTGAAGGAGCTGCGTGTCACGAGGAAGGTGGAAACTCCGAAACTTGGAAACCGCTGATCCAAGGAGGAGCTGCACCTAAAAGGCGGGGCTACGTTCACCCAGGTGTTTTGCACAGCTGAATGATTGCCATGGTGATTAAAGGATTTCTCAAACATGCATGGAAGAATCAACCCAACTCTCCAGATATGTTTCTGATGAGGGAATAACATTATAGGACAATGTTGAGTTCAAAAAAGTTGATTTTACATAAAACTGCCCCTTTAAATATTAAATAGAATAAAATAGAAACATTCCTGCTCATGGAGTTTTACTAACTTTAGGTAGTTCATAACTATCAACTTTTCTACATCCAGTGATGTAGAAAAGCTACATCACCAGAAATCTGATCTGTGATGACCCAATTTTTAGGTTTTACAAAATTTCAAATTAGATTTAGGTTGGGACTTTGACTAGGCCATTCTAACCTATGGATTGCTGAGTGTTTCTTCTGAAGGTGATTTATTGCACTGTAGTTTATTCAGCAGTGTCAGAGTAATGGGGGCTGAATTAAAATGGATGCTTTTCAGAGTTTAAGTTGGAAAAATGTTGAAAACTGGATCATTTTCCATCCATTTCATAGCTATAGATCACTTTGTGTTGCCTCATCACTTTAAAAGGCTGAAGTTTGTGGTTTCATTGGAAATAATGAGCAGAATTAAGAGGTTTGAAAACTTTTATAAGGCACTGTATAGTCGCTTCTAATGTAGAAGTGGGCTGACTTTCTAAATTAAAAAAAATTGGCTAAAATTTGACTCTAGGGTTATATAAATGGCAGAAAAAAATCAAATGCAGCCAAATAAAACAGGCAGCAATAAATCTTAAAACATGCAGCACTGCAGATGTTGGCTACGCTGAAATAAAATCGGTTCACATCAGTGAAAAGCTTCTCAATGGTCCTGATGGGAACACAATCCCACACGTCTGATGATGAGAGCAGATTTCATTCACTTTACGCCCAATGAAAAGACAAACACCGATACGTCATCAGCTCCGACGGCGGTCCGCTCGTTAACGCGTAGCCTTTAACGAAGCGGCGAGCGAGCCAGGAGAACGAGTCAGAGACGGTAAATCACCATGGCAACAGCAGCTGCAATAAACGTGTCCCCTGCTCGTAATCCTCCAGATCGTCGTGAAATGCTAAGACACCAGAAAAATTGTTAAAAAAATAAGTAAATATCACAAAAGAGGAGGCAAAAGTAGAAAGATTTAATCTCTGCACATAAACGTTTCCCACCGTAAAATTCAAGCACTTTTCAAGGAAAGTTTCCAAACTTTTCCAGCACCAAACTTTGGAGATAAAAGCTATACAACTGAACTAAAGAAAACAGTTTTAATTCACTGTTAAATTATGTAATTTATTACTGTTGTTAAGGTTTCTAAATTCTACTAAGACAGAGTACTAGAGCCACACAAATAAAAAATTAAATTACGAGAACAAAGTAATTAAAATAGAAGAAAATCAAAAAAAATTTGCAAAAAAAATCCCCCAATTTTAATAACATTGTTTAATGTATAAAATATGAGATGATCAATAAGCTTCCAGTTTACTTCAGTAAATAAAACAAATTTTAGTAATTCTAACTAACCTAAAAAAGGAAAAGTTTAGTTTCTTGTTTTAGAAAATGAGACAAAAATGTATCTGTGTCTGAAAATATCTGATTTTCAACTGTACATAACATTTAAATATCAATAACTTTCCAGTAATCTGTACAGAAAATCTAAGCACTTTCCAAACCTGGAAAACACCTAAATGAAACCCCAGCCTTTCCGAGGATTTTGTGCAGCTGGCCGATAAAGGAACCGACCGGATCAGACACGCCCTCTCGTGATCATGGGACTGGTTGAAGGTGAAAAACGACTCGAGCCAGAAAAGTTGGAGCAGAGCCATGTTTGACTTTTCAAACACGTGGGCTTCGTTTTGGCCAGATGAGCCGCGTTCCTGGCCTGACAGCCACAGAACGGGCCAGAGACCGGGTTAGAGGACATATTTAATGGACTGCCAGGCCACCGGCGAGAGGTTTGGTGAGAAGGTAGCAGCTGTTTCTGATTATTGGGAAATGGAAAAAATAATGTAAAACCATTTGAAGCTCCATGACTGATCTCCTCTCACCAGGGTGACACATAAAACATCTCGCCAGTTAAACGTTTCTCCGTAAACTCTGACTCATATTTTACTGGGATTTAAGTTTAAGTTTAAGGGCTGGACAATCAATCAATAACATATGAATCAATAGATAATACGTTTGCTAGAATCTTCCAGAACCGCACAGCATTCTGGGGGACGTAGGCAGAGCAAAGGCAAAGTCAGTAGAATCAAGTCACTGCTCTTAGGTTACCTAGCAACTCACTCATTCTGTGGTTGCCTAGCAACGACCTGTAGAGTAACTGCCACAGTTTCAAGTTCCACCACTTAAAATTAAAAAACACGTTGAAGTGAATAACTGTGGCAGTTTGACAGAATTTCTGATATGTTTTAGTTTTTAAAACTAAAAACTAATAAATCATTTATTGATAGACTTATATCAAATGTTTATACTGTGATATGTTTTTCAGTTATTTCATCCAGCACTAATTTAAGTACACGACTCTCTCAATCAACCCATATGAACAGTTTTATAATGCGTACTTTTAGTATTGTTGGTTCATATTTTGGTGTTTTTATATTTAAGTTTCACTTTTTGGTTGATCAAAATGTCCAAAATCTGATGTTAATGTTAAATAAAAATTTAAATAAGTGTAAGTCTAAGTTGGATAAGAAAAGTAACATATGGAGTAATATGGTGTCTATCCATGGCTAGATTAATGAATTAATATTAGAAATATTTACTTCATCCTCCTACACAATTTGATGATCCATGATTCCATCCACTGAATATCAGTGCAAAATTTAATTATAGCAGTAATTTGTCCAAAAAACTCAACATATTAAGCCTTTGCTTAGTAATAGGAAAAGTGTTTGTTTTTTTGTCATTATTTTAATAAGCTGCAACACACTGAAACTAAAGATTTTAGAAATTGATTATTCTGAAGATTAATTGCATCAAAAATGGCATTCTACAAATTTTCCATTCAACCACTTTTAAAAATGCATCAAAATTAGCAAATGAACAAATAATTAAATTCCTTTTGTTAAAATAAGAAAAAAAAACATTCTCAGAGTTTGAACTGGGTGAAGCTAAAACTAAACCAACTGAGGAGTTTTGGCTAGAACATAATTATGTGCAAAGCTGTTTTTATCTTAAATGCAAAACGTATATATCTTGCCTTAACAGCTGCAGTGAATATATTCGTTTTTCTCCTCGACTGGCCCTTTATTCAGTCTATACTCCAGTTGAAATTAGTTTCAATTGATTAATTGCAATTAATCGTTTCAGACCTATTTTTTTCCCACGTTTCCATCACAACGAGGCACTTGTGTGTAATATTTTGAGGAAAAAGATTAATTTAATTCAATTTGGGATAAGGCTCCAACATGACACAATGTTGAAAAAGCGAATACTTTCCGGATGCGCTGCATTTCACCTTAAAGTAGAGTAAAATTCACTTTAATCACCAGCCTGGGCAGCGCGCAAATGAACAAGAAGTAAATATTAGGCTAATTTTGACAAAATATAAATGCGTTTCACTTTGTAAAAGCAAATAACGTGTTGAACTGGAAGCCAAAACATGAAGAAGACCATTTTTCCACTCTTCTTCGACACGTCGTCTATTCACAAAGGACAACCAGCTGTTTCTTACTGGAACTGTAGTTCAGGGAACACAAGATGCCAACCTTTCAACCGGGTTTTCCAGCGAAAGTCAATTCGACTCCTCCCAAATACTTTCCATAAGTATTTTCCCTCATCTCCAATCCGAAGGGGAAAAATATGAAGGCTGTAACCTAGTTTCCCATTTGTCTGGTTGGTTCACAACAAAAGAAACAAAACAGAACTAAACAGGTCAAACAACCACAGAAGTACAAGACATCGCATGAAAACAAGCCAGATTAGACAGCTGGGGAGTCTCAGCAGACAGAAACAGAATCAAAACAGAAAGCTTATCTCGTTTCCACCCATAATAAACATTCAAACGTACAAAACGACAGAGATCTGCAAGATGCATCTGTAAAAATAACAAAAATACTGAACACGTTTATAGAACAGTTATGGAGGCACCTGCATCAACATCAATATAAAGAGGGAAAGTCAGTAATGTTGAGACTGCGAGGGTTTTTTGGTGATGGTGAATTGTTGCACACGTGGAGCTGCAGTTGTGCTGCTGATACTTTCTGTGGTTATTGCTTAATTATCTTAATATAAACAGAACAAGCATCTGAAATAAGCAACGATCAACAGAGAAAGGAGAAGCTGCTGCTCACGTCTAAGTTTTACAGAAAGAACACGCCGCCATATGTAAGAGGTCAAAATACTATATTTATCATAATGTAATTAGAGCAGAAGCTGCCAGCATGACGCACAAATCCCTTTTTTCCTCTTCCAATGACGATATCTGAGGTTCAGTATTAACCAATATCAATCTAATACAGATAAACAATTCTGAATTTACTTAAAATGCTTCTTTTTTTTTTTAAACACAGACATAAATGTACAGAATTACTAATTTAGTTGCTAAATCTGCCCCAGGACAGAACATTTAAATCCACCAATAGCGCTACAAACTTGGTCCAACATGTCAAGACCATTTTAATTTGAGTTATAACAATCAATGTAAATAGATAATATAGAAACAAACTGACTACATTGATCAAACATGGAAATAATAAACTGCAACAAATTTTCTGTCAAACAGTTGAGAAGGTTCAATTAGGAAGTCTACTTATGTAAAATAAATAAAGCACATAGCATAGAAGTAGACTACATAGATCAGCCCTTATGGATCACTGATACCCAATATAGAATTTTTTTTAGTATTGGGACCGATACAGATATTGATGTTCAATTGGTGAATCTTAAATGGAGGCCATTTTGATTCCATGCCTGATAAGAGATCTGACCCAAACGACTCGCTGCAGTCAAAGTAAATGCTAAACGGTTCTACTTTTCAGTATTTCTCCATAAGACTGGATTTAAACAAGGCAGAAGTGGTTTAATGATTTAGTACTAATGAAAATTCAGGTTTGGCTTTGACTGTCAGAAACTTTGAGTTTAAAGTGAGAAGTTCCTCGCCAAACACAAACTAAAAGAAATCCAAAATGGCCGCCATATACACGCTAAAGACAGACATACCCAGCTACAAATAACTGTTTATTTGTTTATTTGCGCTTTTAATTATTTTTAATCATATGAAAAATTACAGAGATACATCATTACTGCTTGCATTGCTAATAGTCGTTAGCTTGATCACTTAGCAACAAATTCCCACATGGGGGTTTAGCCTTTGATACAACTGGAGCACAGATCACTCCTACCTCATGATTAAGGGCCTGAAAGGAGCGAGTCCCAGAGGAGAGGATGACCCATCCATGGGGGACGGGTAGAGGCGGCTGAGCACCAGCAGCAGCAAGAACAGGCTCGGGTGGAGCGTCACATGACCGCTGTCACTAAACACAAACACACAAATGACCAAAGGTTAGCAGAGATGCTTAGCTGTTAGCTGGCAGCTGCAAAAGCAAGAATCTATCTATTGGTATCTATCAAAAAGACCAGTTAGGCAGAATATAGCATCATTTAGCTAAATGAGGCTAATTTAGTTAGCTTCATTTAGCCAAATGACGCTCATGCAGTTAGCATTGTTTAGCTTGTGATGAGAACAATTAGAATCTGTTGGATATAAACAAACTGTAACAATTCATTTACGACCTCACAGTTACACAGAACAGCTAACAGCTTTAGCATTGTCCTAGCTAGATGATGACGTTTGCAGATGACATTATGTGCCCAAGGTTGACCTTCATAAAACATATTTAAACGCTACATCACCTTTTGAAAAAAAAAAAAAAAAAACACAATTTATAATTTCAGGTAAATATCTGCTGTAAGACGTTTGTCATTTTTTGAAGAAACATTATTTTGTTTTGGTTTTTAGGTTATAAAATAAAATAATTTTAGGGGGAAATTGGAACCATTTTATTTTATGCGCTACTGATATTTGTATATAAAATGACTTTCAGTTATGGGTTGTTGATTGTAATACAGCAGTTTATTTAGCCTGTCATCAAAGGAAAAAATTGCCTTTATCTTTCAGTCATATTTTCACATTTGTATAAAAAATATACATATGGAAATATTGGAGCTGCAACAAATTGTTATTTTAGTGATAATCTATTCTGATGATTAATCAATTAGTTGATTAAAAATTGGCACAGTCAGTATATTATTATTTAACCCCTTAAGTTTATTTTATGCAATATTAAAAGTACAAAGATATATGTAATTCAATTAATTTTTTAAATAAGAATACAAACATTTTATTGCCTAAAATGCAAACTCCAACAAAATTAGTTGACCATGATTCCAATAATCAAGATTGATCCCATTAATCCTTTCAGCCATAGAAAATACGAAATAACTTGAATAAATTAATATTTATCGGAACAGCCAATTATATAAATGATTTAGCTACAAATACAAAATATTAGAAAATAAAATATCTATGATAGATGCTGATTACTGACACTTAAATGTCATCCTATTATGTAAATTCAATTGTATTCATTATTTTTAGAAAACTCATTCCTTTATATGTATATTCAGCAACATCAATACCACCTTAAACACCTTCATCATAACCTCATAGAGAAACTGTGAGCCATAAACTTTCTTTTATTACACATTCCGACACGGTCGACTCTTCATCCTGAGCTTTTCATCTCCATCTTTTCAAATCTCATCCCTTCCAGCTGAGTCAGAGTGGAACATTTTCATCTCTGCCAAACCGTTCAAAGTTTTCACTCTGACTCACTGGCGGAGCAGAAACACAAGAGGAAATTAAATTTTTACTCCACAAGAGTTTCACTTCTTCTCTTCCTGTTATGCTAAAAAATGGAGATCAGAAAGAAAGAAGAAAATGTCTTTGTTTATAGAGTAAGGAGGGCTGGCAGCTGCGCTTCGTGAAGGTCTGTAAACATGAACGTTTTGCTTATGTTACCAAACGTGTGTGAACGCAGCGTCCTTCGCAGACGCCTCCCCGCGACGACGCCGTGTGCTTCGCGTTATTTCGTTCAGCAAACGCACACAGAGCGCGTTCAAATCGGCTTCATGGGAAACGAAAACGCAGCCAATGTGGAGGCGGTTAAACATTTAAACTGTCAAAATCAGGGGGACAGGATGTGAGGTCACACATCCAGCAGGAAAAGAAATGTCAAAATCAGGAAATGTCAAAATCAGGGGGACAGGATGTGAGGTCACACATCCAGCAGGAAAAGAAATGTCAAAATCAGGGGGACAGGATGTGAGGTCACACATCCAGCAGGAAAAGAAAATGTCAAAATCAGGGGGACAGGATGTGAGGTCACACATCCAGCAGGAAAAGAAA
>CAEGAF010025020.1:0-17528 GCA_903067075.1 Micropoecilia bifurca
AAATTCAGATACTTTAAGACTTTAACTCAAGTAACATTTCAGTCAGTGACTTGGACTTTTACCAAAGTCATATTTTGTAGAGGTACCTATACTTTTACTTGACTCTGAGATTTCAGTACTTTATACAACACTGTATAACAGTGTTATACAACACAGTGTATAGCACTGTGTTGTATACTGGTACTCCAATGCTGATTTGGTACTCCAATGCTGATCTTTTAAACATGTTATTTGAAGGGGTGTGCATAAGACTGACATGACACTGTCATGAACATGAAGAAGTCTTTCTGAATATTTATGACTGTTGTCATGAAGTGTCATTAGGTAAATAATGACACTTTTAATACAAAGTTGCTCTAAAAGTTCCATTGAAAGTCCATCAAAATTCCAGCTTTGCATTAAATTGTCATTATTTATAAAATCATGCAAAGTTGGCACTTTGAATGATTAAAGCAACTTTTAGAGCAACTTTGCAATAAAAGTGTCATTATTTACCAAATGACACTTCATGACAACAGTCATAAACATACATAAAGACTTCTTCATGTTCATGACAGGTGTTATGTCATGTATATGACAGTGTCATGTCAGTCTTATGTACACCTCTTAAAATAAAGTGTTTCTGCAATATGCATGCAAATTTGAATACTTGACGTTTATTGCACATGCAATAGCTGCATTTAGCTGAAAGTTAAAAAAAAATCAAACCTTTTTTTGTGGAGATATCTAAATACATACTGACATGGCAGCTCTTATCTATTGCTTGTCATAACTAACCAGTAAAGATTATTTTGTGAATTTCAGTCAGTTATATTAACACTTTAATTTTGGAAATCGGCGTATTATAATAAAGTCTTTATAATATTAGCCTTTATTATAAAACTAGTTCATAGACTAAGTGTAGATGGGATAAAATTTCTGGTGCTGTTTACATCTAAAGAGTAACACAGGATGACTATATACCTGCTCTATGAGATATTCAAAGGGTGCACACATCTTGTGTTCTTTGAACAACGGAGTGTTGAACGATTGCTAGTGAATACACACGATGCTGCTTTAGCAGAATGCCATGTACACGTCAAGGATCAAAGCAAACTATGAAAACAGTTTGCTTTGCAGCATGTGTGACCATCAAACACTGGGAGAGTGAGAGAGAATCTATGTGAAAATAAAACAAGCTGCATGCTTCTTTAGATGGAGAACTTGCTGTTTGAGCTCCTGTATGAGTTTTTCTCAAGAGTTTTCTTGGGTATTTGTTAAATTATGTTTTAGTAACTTTGAAAGTGATGATAATTGAAGACCATTGGAAGCTACATGTTGATGTTTTTCATTTAGTTTATCAGGTCATTGAACACTGATTATGTAGTTTGTTCTTCTAGATAGTATGTGTCAAACTTAAGGCCTGCTGGCCAAATCCAGCCATAATTATTTATAGGACACATAAATAATTATAATTGTTCAGGCTCAGGTGGGATAATAAGTATTTTAGGAATCAAATCAGGTTTTCTTTGCATCAAGCCAAATTACATCAACGTGAAAATATGTTCAAAATTTTAAGAAGTACTCATTAATTGCACAGACAGCTATTTATTATTATTATTATTTTTTTTATGTGTACTTCTATCAGTACATTCTGCCAGAACTGGCCTTGTGATCTTAATGTGACCCAAAATAAAAATGAGTCTGACACCCTGCTTTAGATAAACAGGTTGCTCTTAATTTTTGTGATTTAATAGCCATCAACAGAAAAAGTTAGCTGCAGCCACATGAAATTAATGTCCTTAGTAGGACAGGATAAATACATGGACTACTAGTATTTAAGCTATACAATAGTTTCCTTATTTAAAGATCAAGTCAAGTTGTTCTTTTCCTGTTTTTTGGTGTATTTAATGAAGGAAAATTAAACAGCATATCTATATTGCCTCGGGACTTTATCAGTTGTGCAATAAAACACACACTTAATGGGTTTGTTTAAAATGGCCTAATGGTGTTCTTGGTCTCTGTCCAAAATACCCAGAAAGGCAATGCAGGAATAATTTAGACATTTAACTCTAGGCCGTATGTTTTTGTCAAGGGCACTAGTCTAATTAGAAATAGTCCCCAGTGCTACCAAATAACTCTTGTTTCTTGCGATTTGACTTTTTGACTTAGAAATGTTTTCTTTGATTTTGACTTCACTGCTCTTGGTGGTGCAAGGGGCTTTTGGCACTCAGCACAGTTGAGCGGAGGAGACTCTCTACACCTGTCAGAGCTGACCAGATCAGGTAATGAGGAAAGTCCCTCAGGATGTTAACGAAGCCATTAAGCGCTCAAGTGTGAAACCCCTAAGAAGTCGTTGTGTTAAACTGCGGTGACCAAATTAAAATTCCCTGCACATGGCACTGAAATGTAAATATCCAGCCTTCGCAAGGATGAGCTGGCCTCCTTTTCCGTGCCCCTAATCGGCTTTGAAAAGACGGTGCAAAGTGCTGAGGAATAATGCTTGTGCGCTGAGATAAAACAGGCAGCTTTTATTATAAAGCTACAATAGGCATGCCATGTTTAAAAAGAAAAAAAAGAGCTTTGTGCATTTTGTTCCTTACACTGAGTATAAATGGCTCTAATTCAGGAGATAAATGCACGGGTTTTGTCACACAGTATCTCATGGCTTATCATTTTGTTTTGTCTCACCAGAGCCAGAGAGACACTGATGTGCCTGGTATCTTTAGCCTGCTAAGTTTCTTTAACAAGAATGTTTTGAAGTAAAACCATCAAAGAAACAATGCTTTTGCCATTCAGAGCTACAGCTGTTTCTTTAGCAGTTTCACGAAACTAAATGATTATTCGTTTTTTAATTTTTACAAAAGAGATGAAAAAGTATTCAACAACTTTTCCCAAAGTAAATATATTTCTAATAGGTTTTACTAACAGCCAAAGAAATCCACACAAAGAAAGACATAGAAATACATTATTCTTAATGTTGAATAGATTAATAAGTTTCTATGAAACTAAATGAGAGTCCTTTTCTAATACCCTAAATATAAATGTTCATAAGTGCAAACTTTGGCTCCCAACCATCATTTAATGTTGCTTGGTTGACTGGTCCTTCACATTCCTTGCTCCTTGCTCTTTGCTAATCCTCTTGAGTGCCTGGTCCTCTGCACATGTTCTGAGTGGGAATAATCTCCCTCCAAGCGCCACCAAAAACCTTGAAGAACACGGATAAAACGTTGGTGCCTTGGGCTTCCAGTCCAGATGTTTTAAGTCTTGCTCACAGAGTCACACACACTCGTGTCCATTGCAAAGTTATTTTTAATTTCAACCTCTTTTGTCCCAGAAACTAGTCGGAGGTGCCCCACATGATCTGACCAATGTGTTCTCCCCTCATTTGTCTACATTAACTTTGCATGTGTGGTCCTTCCAATAATAAGTGGGGCAAGGTTTATTTTTAGCAGCACCTGCAAGGACTTTGACAAAAAAAGGTTAATTCTGTCTTGTCCTCAATCAACATTTTAATCCCTTTGTTCTGTCATAGGCCATAAACCCGCACTAAGTTTTAAAATTTGAGTACATTAAAGACATATTGGCATCTTTTTGTCTTGGTCAATATTTGGGATGCAGCCAAACTACATGCTGTTTTTTTCTGACTCATGGCTGAAAATGTTACAAAGCCTGCCAGAGATGTTTATTGTTTTTTAGCAAAGTAGAGCAAGAGATCATAAAACACGCTTAACATCCAATTTTCATTACGCCTCTGGCAAAAGACACTAATTTCTGAGGGTGGGTGACCATAATGGCACTGTCAAAGACTTAAATGTGTTGCTGAAAATCGTGTTCTAATTATGTAAAACATTAAAGCAACTAAGTGGCTGTCAAAACCACACTGTGGTAATGTGGCCTGAACTAAACAATACCCTTCCATTTTATCTCGGACTCTTAAGAAACATGCAATGATAAACCAAGGCCTTGCTTATAATTTCAGCCCTGATAGTAAAATCAATGTGCTAAATATAACCATTAAACTATTTGCCACATAAGTTCCAATGGATTCCACATATTTCTGCTCATTCTTTATCCCGGTTTTTGGCTTTAGTTTTTCTGATAAAGCCATGATATAATAAACTGTGATGTAACGGTAAACATTAGACTATTGATCAGTTCCTTGGGAAAAAACATAGTCTTCTCAGATTAATTGTGGACTATTGTTTGTAAAAATTATTTTATTGTGAGTCAGATTTCATAGGTTTTGATGCAGTTTATTTATTTTTCCACTGTGTAGAAAAAAAAATATGATATTTTGAAACTAATGCTTAGTATGTAGTTACCAAAACATCTTTGGCTGTGAACAGTTTGGTCAGTTATGTGAGGTAGAAGAGTGAAAGAGCAACTTAACAATAGGTCAATGCTATAATATAAACATCCTCAATTTGTTTAGTAGTGTTGGCTTTAATGGACATGATCTGTTTTCTTAGGAATATGTTGTTTTCTCAAAGTTTGCATGTAAACATATGCCGGCATGGTTGCTTAGATAGCCCACATATTAACTGTAAACTGTGTTTTGCCAGAACGTGTCCTGGACCAAGTGCAGGCCTGGTACGGGTGCTTTTCGATAAATTAGAATATTTAAAAGAGCACTTGTTTCAGTAATTCAATTCACTAAGTGGACCGTTATATTGATCAAAAACAGACTGATGTTGTCAAGCCTTTGCTGTCGTATTTACTTTATTAGAAGATTAGAAGGTTACTATGACAAACAAGTCTCTTCAGAGTACATATTCCAATCTATGTACTTGTGTTGACACTTCTAATATAAATCTAGTGCAAACAGTTGCCTTCATTGGTCACCTAATTAATGGTATTTTGCACTTCATAGTCCATCATCCTGTAATTGAAAGCACCAGTCACAACTGCAAACCTACTAACACATGGCCCTTTATCTAAATCATAAAGGCTTTTCAAAGAAAGCAATACTCAGAGATACAGCCAAGAGGCCCATGATAAGCCTGGATGAGGTGTGAAGAGGTAAATTATTAGTTGTGTATTCCACAAATCACAAATCTGGTCTCTATGAAAGAATTGAAAGGAGGAAGCAATTGAAATAGAGTTAACAGAAGTTCAATTGAAATTATACCATTAATCATGTAGGTGAGCCAAAAGGTGCCAAAATAAATGTAAAACAATATATGCTGGCAAGCCTACACTGCACATAACACTGACATAACACTGACATAACACATAACACTTAGTTCGACATGGTGGTGGGAGCATCATACTTTGGCATGTTTTTATTAAAAAGGAATGGCTGTTCACAATTTTTGGGACAGTTGATGGATCTACCAGCAGAACAATACTAAAAGAAATCCGATCGGAGGCCGCAAGGCAGCCAGAAGAAACAGAAAGAGGGGAATAGTTTAGATCAAAGCATTTTTTTGTTGTTAGAGTGACACAGTCAGAATCCAGATCTAAAATCAATTGAGAATCTGATACATAACCTGAAAATTGATTCAAATGCAATTTGAGTGATACTGAAGAATTGAGAAGACATTTTACATACATTTTGTCACTTTTTACATGGCATGACGCTGCTGCGAAGATGCTTAACAAAAATTGCTCTATTTTTCTGAGTACAGAACCCACTTACTAACACACTTGAGTAGATCACTTATTTAAAGCAATCTGCTTAAGTGTGTGAGCACATCGCTTTAAATAAAGAATCTACTTGGGTGTGTGAGTAGCTCACTTATTTAAAGAACAACAGGCTTTGAAAATGCATTAATTTTTGGGATTGTACTGGTGCACAAGCTGTGCTTACAGATCTGTGAAGGAACAATGCAGCTGTCCAGTATGATGGCTGCGTTCTGCTCTGTGTGAAGATTTTTACATGTTCATGCTTATAAATGTATTTTCTTTTCTTGAAATCGAACACAAATAAGGTTGCTGCTGGTAAAGACTTGTTACATTTTAATCATAAAACACCTTTACTAATATAGTCATAAATGGTCTTCAGTATACATTTTTTTTAAGTTGCTGTAAAATAATATCGTATATTTTACTGTGATAGTCACTTTTCTCTATCTGATATCCATTGTGAACTGTTACGTTGACTATAAAGGTGGCTATACTACACATGTAGGACAAGAAACTATCTTTACTCTGCTACTTAGCAAAGAATTTCCATTTAAAAGTGAACAAGTCCAAGGTTACATCCAGTCTCTTTGGATTAATGTTTTAAGACTTTTCACAGTTGCATAAATACTGCTGACATTACAGGATGTGCTAAAAAGAGAGGATATACATGGCCAACGGCAAAATAACTGCAAGGCTTTATAGTTGGATTGTATGCTAAATTGTGTCTTTGGGGAAAATATCATTTTACCGAAAGGTTAAAATACTATTTTAAAGTGCACATTTAGAATTGTGCTTGGGCTTATATCTCTTTCTAGTTATCTTAATTGCAATTATGAAAATAGAGCAATTAAAAAAATATACAAAAGAAAAATGCCAGCACAAGGCAGTTCATAAAGCAATCAGAAATGGTCTAATGATGATGCCACATTTGGAGCACCGAGCTTGGCAATCAATGCATAAAATTATATCTCTGTGATCTCTCTGTAGTTCATACTTTAAATCACACGGTTTTTTTGTTTGTTTGTTTGTTTTTTTTTTACCAAAAAAGATGAAGAAATAAAATCTTTAGGTAAAAGAATAATACTACTAATGTGTCATTTGGAATCCTGGTCAAATAACCAACATTTGTAACAAATGTTACAAATGAAGAATACTATAGGTAGCATTTTCCTGCATTTAAACTTGTTTCTTAAACACACACACACACACACACACACACACACACACACACACACACACACACACTAGACAAAGACACACACACTTACAGACACAATAAGAAGCTACATCTTCCAATCCTTTTTTTCATGCACAGTGTGGAGCTTTTTTTGCGCTTTTTTCCTGCTTTGAGTCCCACTGAGATAAAATACCAAGGCTGCAGGTCTGCATATTCCTCCCAACATGTGGACAAAGAAAGGTGACTGCAGGTGAGGCGATGGATGGTGGCAGACACTGGTAGCTTGGCAGATCTCAGAGCCACCGTCCACCTGGCGTTACTTACTATTGTCTCATCCCCAGTTTTTCTGGCAAAGCCTTTGATTGAACTGGCGCTGAGACAGGGATTTGGCAAAGGGAGTGTTTTACCTCCATGACAACAATGGGCCTACAGGACTGGGAGGTGGTTGTGTGTGTCATGCATTGTGCAGCAGTATTGTGTAATGTAGATTTACTGTGCATTGTTTTAGCTTTCTGGAAATGGATTTGTGATTTGTAAAAGGAAAACTGAGGCAAGCTGCCAATCAGTTCTGCGTACTCTGCTGTTATCCTCACACAGTGTACAGCAGACTCTCTCAACTGAAAGATCAGATTAACTTGGCCAATTGTTTAAACTTGTAGGGAGAGGACACTCCCGTTATTTGTACTTTAAGTGGAAAAATTGTATTTTTATTGCAAGCACGCCCTTATCCCCTAATCGTGGCCAGGGTGCCCTGCATGGTGCGACGCATAGGGCCCCGCCCTGACAGATTATCCAGTGTGAATGTTTGGGAATGATAATGAGATCAAAATGCCTCACTCACAGCTGGGAGGAGAGGGTAAAGACTGGAGAAGAGAAGGGAGTGAGAGAAAAGTTAGTGGGAGCGTGCAGAAGGAGAAGGTGAGCGATAGCTGCGATAAATTGCAGAAGCAGAACCACTTGAGCATAAAATTAGATTTTACAATTGTGTTGTTACCTGACAGTCCTCTGACAGTGGAGATATCACAACATTATAGGGCTGCATGAGTGCTACTAATCGTATCAAATAAATAGGAACGCCTTTAAGCTGGGATGGAGCTGAATGAGATTCAGTCAGACAGTAAGTACGATGTTGAAAGAAGTAATTAAAATAGCATTTCTTTTTATGGACTGAAATGCTAAACTCCCCAAATAAATCTATAGTATATTATACAGAGTGACAGAAGCAATATCTATTGTTTCTGTCCCCGTCATCTATCGGTTCTTTGCTGATTTCATACATTGAATAGCTTTTACAATTTAGAAATTATATTTTTAAGCTTTGTTACATATATATTATTTGCAATTTTATTACTGTTTTATGTCTTCTTCTAACCTATGCTATGGAAATACTCAGCATGTTGGATTGTTTAGGATAATACTTTGAAAATTGCCTGTGGATTGAGATTTTTTAAACAGTCAGATTAGTTTTGTTTGGACTTCTACAAAAAAACCTGATTGAGAAGACACTTCCCTTTATTGGATGGTAGATGTGTATAAAGTAATACAATAAAACATACATTTTTCTGTTAGCACAGCACGTCAAAGTAAACAGTAATTCTACGTAACGGATGGCGATGAGGGATTAGAGGAAGCAATTATTTGTTGCTGGGGGTTACAATAGTACGTTAAATGCATCATTATGACAACAATGAGGACTGAGCGAATCAGTCTGAATGACAAATGGAAGCTCTAAGTCGAGTCAGCTTACAAGAGAGGCACTGTAAGGAAGACAAGTCGCAACGCAGGCTTTATCTGTAGCTTTCTGAAAAGGAAAAAGAGCTTCTTAGTATAAATCCTTCACAATGAACGAATGCGTGAAAGGTTTGAAACCTGGAGAGAACTATGCTGTCCTATTGTTTATTGCTTGATATTGAAAAGCGATAGAGTCTTTATCAAACTAGTGCCAATATCAGAAATTTGTTTACTTGCAAACTGCGTGATTTAATAGCATTTCCATCACAAACAGTGATTCATTGTGTATATATGTCACAGACTGAGGGAAATCATACTTAACGTTTCTATAAAATGGATGATTGGCATTGTGATTAAACAAAGTTGGAACACATGAAGGTGAAATATTAAGGCAGTTTTTAAACAGTAATAGTCATCAGCACCATAAGCAGTTGTAACTCTAGCAGCAGTATATTCCCACTAAATACCAACAACTTTCTTATACAATCGCTCAATGATAACATATTTCCACAAATATAATGTCCACTGAGGAGAAGACTACTGTGAAAGGATTTGCAGGTACTATTAACTCTTAAATGAGCTCACTCAACTGAGAAATGCATCCAAGTTATCTCTTTATGTGTACGTCATGATACTACTGGGAATATTTAAACTGGCTATAATTACAGTTACATAATATTGTCAACCAAAATGTGACCTGCAGCAGCACAGTATCGTATTGTGTGGATCCATGACTTCAGTCCCAATATCTGTTGTTAAATTGACATCAGTATCATGTCCAGTGCTGATGCTAAATTAGATAAGTCTGTATACATATGCAAAAAATCTCTTCCAAATTCAGATGTTCAATTTTCTGCTTTTTGCATCCATTGTCTCTGCCTAAACAAACATCACACTCAAATTTAGTCTGTGTGAGAACACAGAACAATAAAACGTCCTTCCAAAAAAAAAAGAACCTGTCCTGTTTAGCAAACCTTTTGAAGTATATTTTAAAGCCCACATCTAAAACAATCAGTTGTTTGATCAGATGAGAGCCAGACAGTTCATCATCCCCTGAGGCAATGCGGTTAATACAGAGTGGTGGCAGCTTTGGGTTCTCAAAACTGCAATTAGTTATGAACAACTGAATGATGTGGAACTACTCCCATCTTGGTTTGAATGACACCACAGAAGTCAGACAGAAATAAAGTACCTAGAAAGTGTGGTGAAAAAAAAATGTTTTCCCCTTTGTTGTTTGTGATCTTTTTGTTTTGTAAAAAGTATGTAAATGTTTAAGATCATCAAAAAAATTAAAATATGAAACAAAAATCCAGTGTATACATGAATGTATTTATAATGAAGGAGATTCAGAACACACCAGAACCTGTTGACCATAAAATATGGCTGAGATAGACACATCTACTTGTTGTGCTAATGCTCACTAAAATGCTTGAGCAATCTTCAAAAGTATCTGATTTTTTTCCACATAGTTTAAGTGGCTTGGTCCTTTGATGTTATGTATCAACTTTTACTATCTAGCTTGTACTATAGGAAAAGACTTTGCGTTGTAGCAAATAAATTGAGTCTGTCAGAAGTAGGCATGACCAGTGGAAAAGTGATGCAGACTCATCACTTTTACCACATTGCTTTATCAATTTTGTCCTGCATTTAAAATTTTTTCCAACTAGCACTTTTTATCAGATGGCTGCACAGTGGCAAAGTTGGTAGCACTATTAGCTTGCAGCAAGCAGCTCCTGGGTGGAATCCCGGGCCCGGGGTCTTTCTGCATGGAATTTGCTTGTTATCCCGGTGAATGCCTGGGTTCTCTTCGGGTAGTCCGGCTTCCTCACATAGTCCAAAAACATGACTGTCAGGTTGATGGGTCTCTTCTCCTTAGGTGTGGGTATGTGCGTGCAGGATTGTTTGTCCTATTTCGTCTCTCTTTGTTTCCCCGTGATGGACTGACAACCTGTCCAGGGTTTACTCCGCCTCTCGCCCGTTAACTGCTGGAGATTGGCACCAACACTTCTTGCAACCTCACTAGGGATAAAGATAATGGATAGATTAACATTTTATCAGAGAAGAAGAATAATCAAGAATAAAGAATCAGTACAATTACAATAGCTCTGTTGGGAGCAGCCGAAGAGCCATGCTTTGCATAACATGTTTGCTCACTTCCCTAAAAATAAATAACCAATTATTTCATACTAGTCAATAAACTGTAATACACTAACAAAGTGCATTCAGATATTATAACGAATCACATTTTTGTAGTGAAAGTGATGGTGAATTATGAGATCAAATTATATCTTATAATTCAAAAGCTTTTTTGATGATGCTAAGGTCTAATGTTTATTTGTTTAGAATGTTAATCAATGAACTTATTTGTATATTAGGTCACCTGCTAATCTATACTTCACCAATTGTGTTTTGTTGATAAGGCTTATACGATTACTCAGAAGTAAAGAGGTGTAAACAACATGTGCAGATCACCTCTCCTTATTCTAAAGACAATTTAAAGCCTTTCATTCATTTAAACCGAATTCGTTCAAACTCGTAAGAAGTAACCAGAGCCACAGGGTGAGGTAGGAGGCAACATGAACAGATATACCACAGCTTAGATCAAACTCTGAACTGTCTTGCTGTGAGGTGACTTTGCTAACTAATGAGCCAGCTTGCTGCCAGACACCATTAATTAACCAGCAACCTTAATTTCCTCTCATGATACTCATCATTGATTAAATGAAACAGATTCTTGGCCTGATTTTCTTTGTCTGGTATAAAGTACCACACTGGCTAAGTCTAGCACTAGCTCTCAGTATTTTATAAATGTTGGTCCCCAGTGTTGTGTTGTTACCCATAATTACGAATGAACGTATTCTTTCCAAAATTGGCTGCGTTTCCAAATGTTCATGGTGATTTGTGTATGCGCTTTGTGCTGGTCATTGTTTGCTGCCATCATTGTGTTGTTGCACATCCAGGGAGACGGGAAGCTATTCAGAAGGAGATTGGTAATCCCACCAGTGAGAAGAATTACAAAAGAGCAACACTCAGAAATGCAGTGGGCGAGTACACATGCATCCAAGAGCATAATGAGTGAGTTACATTGTTTGGGCTGCTGAATTGGTTCGTCTGGAAGCAAGGAATGTGTCCTAATAGGCCATATGCATTAGGCAATGAATGAAAACCTCAGGTTCTATTTATTTATCTAACTTCACTTTATCTGACTTGAATTGAATCCATAATACTTTGCACAAGAATATATATTTTTAGTGTGCGTAAAATGCATTGTCTATTTTTCCTTAAACAAAAATTTGTTCTGAAAATTGAGGATTGGTCAGATTCAGAGTGACAAATTATTTTATTTTAAGTATCTAATGGAATATAATGGATTTTAGCTCTTGACAAGAGCAAAAGAAGCACATGGATTTCATTCAACTAAAGTGGGAGTTAGTTAAACACCTCCCTTTTGAAACCTGTCTAAAAATAGCTGGCAGTATCTGCAGATACAGTAAGGCCAGATTCCTACTGGCAAGGAAATGATAGAAAAGGTCATTGATCTTGCCTCACCCCAGCACAAATTTCATGTTGGACAAGGCCAGTGGCACTGCCATTTTTTTTTTTTTGCTACCTCAGTAGCAAAAAAAGTTCAGCTAGCAAATTCGACCTTTCCTTCAGTTTGAAATTGTGGTTGCTACTTTTATATTGAGTGTGCATCTCGTTTGACAGAAGGAATAAAAAGAGAGTGAAAAAAAAACTCCACTGTGAGTTTTAAAGTAAGAACATGCTGGGAACATTTCAGGTGAATGTTGAAGGTTTCTCTATGCTCCAGGTGATGAATCCTACTGTAAAAGATGTTTGGTTGAAACACAGAATATTAGAAGCATCATACTAAGGGCAAGGAGAAATATGGCTAGACTGCTATTCAGTGTCTCCTTGTCCTTGTTTTATTCATATATAGATTGCACATTATATTTCTAATTCTTAGTCACTAAGGTTGCAGGAAGAGTGGCGAGGCAAAGTTCAAGAAGATTTAGGTCTACTGTGAAATGTCCAAAGTCATTGAAAATTTTGAGCCTCATGTCATCTGCTGGTATTGGTCAACTCCGTTTTCTGAATAACATTTTAGAGCACTTCACACTTCCAGCTGCTAACATGTTTTATGGGAATGTAATGCTTTTTGCTGATTTCTGTTTTCCAGCAGGTTGTGGAGTTTACCTACATTACCAAAAGTACTTAAACTTACTTTAATGATTATGGTATCACTGAGTTTGATTAACTTAGAGACCATAGAGAATCAATGGAGCGTTGTCAAGAGATCCAACAATGGAGAAGAGCTGATGCTATTAAATCAACCTAAATACCTCCATGCCTTGCTGCATTGGTGTGTGAGTAATGCAAAATGAGCTCAAACCAAATATTGAATCCATTCTCTGTCATAGTACAAGGACATACTTTTATTGACTTTAAGATTCTTTTTTATTTATTCATATGTAGTTTTATAATTCTCATATAACCTGAATTTGAAGTTCAATAATAGGATTGGATATTGGAGACATTGATATCATTTTGTCTCATTTCATAGATTTTAATACAGTTTTCCTACCTCATTCCTAAAGTTTTATATTCCAGTGGTATCTTCATGATTCCAAACAGATTAACTAAGCTGTCTTATAGCAACCTGCTGCTACATAACAGCAGAGGTTGGGGGTTTATGCTTAAGTGTAAGCCTGTGTTGTTTGCGGGTACATGACATGTGAAGCTTTCATGCTGGTACATCAATTTTTGGGCGGGCATATACATTTAAAATGTGAAACCTCTAATTCTGACTTGACACAGCATGTCTCTGTCAGTTCCTTCAGGCCCAGCAGACCTCACAGCACCCAGTGGTTCTGTTTGAGATTTAAATTCAGCCTCATTTTTATTCATACCACACTTTACTGAGGGCTTTCATTTTTACACAGACCACATGTTTTAATGTATAATTTATTCCCTCAAATAACCTTTTATCAACATTAAAGAGGGGCTTTAGTTACATGTTTAATGTGACTGTGGATCATTTAATTTAAAATGATCATTTTAAAAGTGCAATAATTGTATACTTATTATTGTTCTATTATTAATATTCAATAAAACACACATATTGTGCATGTTTTTATTTTAGCTTCCTTTTGGCAGTCACACTCATCTATTTTTAACCTTTTTTATCTGTGTCTTTCTGCAAATTTTTAAATGTTATGTAAGTGTTCAAGCAAAGTTTTGACACCACTTTAATATTTTTATGGCTGATGCAAGATATGGTGGCCAGAAAGTTGAATATTTAAAACTTTGATTTCATTATTGAATGTCTTTACTTTTGTACTGAACAATTTTAACATTTTATTTTTCTATTCACCAACCTGCCCCTTTGTGAAAAATAAATGTCATCCCTTATTATACCATAAACTGATTAACCACATTCTTGGAATGCCTGTTTCAATTTAACGGGTCAAACTCAGGCCTGATTACTGCCATACCTGTTAATAAAACCTTCCTGAATACATGAGATGAGCTAAGAGATTTGAGAAAGTAAGACATCATATCCTAGAAATTTGCAAACACATAAGAAGCAAAGTCATAAAAAAAAAAAGATTAGTCTGAAAAAGGTTACAAGGCTATTTCTACGGCTTTGGGAGTCCAGAAAACCAGAGTAAGAGCCCTTGTCCACAAATGGAGAAAACGTGAAGATAGAAGAAGGTTCAGAAAACAATAACTCAGTATTATATGGACAGGGAAAACAACAGTGAAAATTTTTGAAAGTTGTTTCTATTTAAGTCTATCACAAACCTAACACATTACAGAAAAAGAACATTGTACCGAGAGGAAACATGAGGGTGATTACTTGATGGTCTGTAATTGCTGGAAAAAAAACAAACAAAAAAAAAAACAATATGAAGGTTTTGATGCAGACGCAAATTTGTGTTTCCTCTCAAAACAAGATCATCATTGGAAAGCTAGTTTTGCATTTCCTCAGGTTATTTTTGTATGATAATTGTATGAAAAATAAAAACAGAAAACAGTCGGCAAATACTTTCTCACCATGCTAGAAATCTTTCATCTGAAGGTAAGAGACAATAGCATTCAGTGGAGAAGATTCTTAAGAAAGGCAACAAATAAACAAATAAAGTACTCACCAAATTATGAGGTGCATCACATTGCTGATAGTGACAAATTTTCTTTTATGCACAATTTAAGCTACTTAAACATGGCCTTACGTAGTAAATCACCTTAGTGGCAATAATGAAACCCAGGAGCGACAGTCTGCTGAGGTGCACTAAGTTTAGGTGATCCATGCTGTTAAAGTTTTAATCATCTGCTATTCATGCATTTCCTTATGTGGCTTTGAAACAGAGATGATCCACAAAGTCCTCAAAGGACAAATTATGGAAACAGCTGCAATTAGTGTCTGATTTATATATTGTGGTAAGACCTTAGAGACTAATTAAAGGCCTTTGTGTTCCTGTCTATTGAAGACATGCTAATTTAAAGCCTTTTGACTGTGATTCACGAGGAACAAAATCTGAAATTCATGCATCTCAATTCATGCACGCCCACTACCATAACGAACACTCAGCGTAGTTGTTTAAACGGGGCCTAGTAAACATCCAATCTCTGCATCATTAGACCAGAATCTCCTATGATGCTAAAAGGAACAGCTTGTCCTTTATTTGATGGCGTTGCAGGAGGTCTACTGCATAAAGCCCTCCGTATTGTGCTTATGGCAGATATCTGGAGAAAGGCGGAGCAAATTATCTGCAGGATTTTCCTCCTAAGAAGAGGGATTCCTAGTGTTTATTAAATTTTTTAGAGTGCTTCTGAGCAATGCACATTTTATCCTCTTAACAGTCAAATTACTATATACTCCAGCAATTACTTAATGTACTCTAATGAGATTTCCCCATGAAATGGAAGGATTCATTTATTTTAATGTGACGCATTCCACTGGGCAGGTTTATGCATCACATCCCCCTTGCGATCCAGAGGAGGCTTTGAGTCATAAATAGTAAGATGAGCTTGGCTTCCAGGTTTACCATTTCCCTCACAGCAACTGAGGTATATGACTCTGTGATCCAGGCACACAGGATCTGTTCTGGGGCATCTGCAGGCCACCGTCACCGTTCTCAAGCTTAGCTCTCTACAACCAGACATTTTCTGGGATTAGTAAAATAATACCATCCTGACAGGTAGTGTTAATATCATGGACCATGGAAGTGCAAAATCCACCACACAACTAAAACACACAAAGATGATGCAAATGTGTTGCTTCTCATGGTAAAATAAACATTTTTAGATTTTTATAATCCTGAGGCATCTAACATGAACACAAATTACATTTGTACCCTGTTTTATACAACATGGACTGGTGTGAGATTCTCAGTGTAATAATGTTGAGTAAAAATACCACGTTTTCATGACATGATGCTGCTTAAAAAGCATGATGCTGGTAGCATGAAAATCCATGTTATTAACTACTAGGAATGTTTCCAAACACCCAAACTGATCTATCTAATAGAGGAGGACAGCAGTAGCTTTTATCTGACAACTTACTAGCAATGTGCTGCAACAAGTTTTGGCAAAGACTTCTACTTATAAATTCAAATTACAGTAGATCAGCATAATTTATTAACAACTGTGTACAATGCAATGACTATACTTGGTACTTTATGTCAATAGGCAGAAGGTCATCTAAAAAACACCATGCATGGGCTGCAAGTCTGTATCTGGTGCATTTGTGGCTAGCGTGTTATTTTTTTCTTCATTGATAAGAAGTCAGGTTATACAAACTGGTAAGCCACTTTAATAAAATAATAGTGAAATAATATGTATTCATAAAATATATCAACATTTCCAAATAAAACATACAGAAAGGCCTATCAAACCTTTTAAAATTAGGAAATATCTCATTTAATGTTACTCTATTTGTATGATTTGTTCTTTAAATTGCCATGTATATTATTTTGGGTGATACTATTATACAATAAGCAAATAATCAAATCACAGTCTGATGTTTTTTTTTTTTTGGATGATTGAGGGATGAAGAGACCATGTCGCTGACGTGTGGTTCTTTAGGTTCTTTAGGTTCTTTAGGTTCTGCGTCCGTGTTCCTTTCTGATCCATTCTGTCTGGTATCACACTGGGCCACGATGGACACTAAATTGCCTATGTTCATCCTCGTGGACATTGTTCAGCCTGGGATTTGCGTCTTCCCTCTCACGTCTGTATCCTGACAAGAGTTCTTGTTTCTAAGGACATGATGGTGGAGTATCGGATCGAAGACGTTTTAAAAAAGACCCGGGTTCATAGTGTCTGTCTCTAGGCAACCACAGCAGCGTTGGTCCGCAGCGTTCTGGGGTCCTTCAGCTCCCGCCACCACAATTTAGCTGACCTTAATATTGTTAGTGTTTTATTTTCATCATTATTGTTAGACTTTGTGTTCATATGTGTGTTATTTAGCACATGTTTTCTATCGGACATTTATAGAAATAGAAATACGGAACAAATACGGAACTCAACGCAAAATTTAACAGCCAAATACTGGACAATCCATGTTTTACTACAATCCCATGCTTAACGTTCTTGGTGTTCAGCAGCAGTCAGTAGAAAACAAGAACGACTCTGGCAGTTACTATGCTACTAAGAAAAAGTATAAAATCAGGTTTTTGAAAAAATAAAGAAAGGAAGAGAGAAAAAGGAAAGAGTGTCAATTTGTAACCCAGTTTTTTCTCCGGGAGAAGTGGGTAGACTGTGTAAGATTATCAACCATTTAGCATAGTTACCTTAGCTACAGACTGTTTACCTCCATTTCACTAGCATTTAGTGAATGAAAGAAGTAAATTACCAAGTTGCTCATATATTTAACTTGTACTTGTGCCTTTTACCACACTTAACAGATGAGTCAGTCAGCAGCAACTCTTAAGTCCCTCCTGACCCATCCTCATCCTCTCATAAGTGAAATTAAAGCTGCTAAAGCTAAATATTACATATATATATCTAT
>CAEGAF010025049.1:0-45050 GCA_903067075.1 Micropoecilia bifurca
GTGTGTGTGTGTGTGTGTGTGTGTGTGTGTGTGTGTGTGTGTGTGTGTGTGTGTGTGTGTGTGTGTGTGTGTGTATGCCAGGCATTATATATCAATGTCAGGAAGGCAAAAATGCAGACAGTTTGACGTCCATGAACAGGGAGGCCACTACTTAAATGTCTGAGAGGAACAACTTGTCTAGACGCTGAAACCGGTTGAATTATCTCCAGTAATGAAGGCAGATCCTGGATCAGTGGTCTGGCATCGATTCAGGCCTGATGTGTATACTGTAAGCAGGAGGAGGAATTGACTAAATTATTATTCAAGATCAGGCAAAAACGCTGCGGTCCAGTTGGTTTGAGGCTCTCGCTGGCACATCCAGTCTTTTTCTATTATTAGTTTCTCCACAGACAGTCAATATTTGGACATTTGAGCCATGCTGAGTGGGAGACGCTAATCCTAAAGCGTGTTGGTTAAAGTGTGTGGGGTTGTGGGAACGGAAACCGTGGCTTGTACAGTCAGCATCTCCAGAGGCGGTCCAAGCCTTGAGGTAAAGGTGGGCCCCGAAAATACGTCAGATCAAGTTAATCTAAACTACAGTCACACGCGATCGCACTGTCTCTATCAAACATGAGGCCCGGGGGTCAAATCCGGCCCACCAGAGCTTTTTATGTGGCCCTCTAAAGTCTACAAGGAAGCATAAATAGACACTTCAAGTTAAAAGTTGTCCTAAGATATAATATTATGTGTAATATTATCAATCAATTCAAAGCATTTTTATCCGTATGCTGCTGAATTACATCAGTCCCACCAGTTTTCTTTTATTTTTTTTTCTTTGCTAATGCATAATTGTGAGTTCATTACAAATTTTCTGCATAAATGGTCAAAACATTTTAAATATTTCTAAAGCAGAATTTTGATCGCAAAAGAAATCACAAAGAAACAATAACAAAATACGGGAGGTGAAGGTAAATGTCAAGAGATGTTCAATATTATTTAATTTTAAGAATTTATTGTATGCAGAGGCAGCTATTCATTCATATATTAACAGTTTCTTAATGGGTTTTATCAACACATTCCAGCAAAACCAGCCCTTGACATGCATTATCCTTATATTGCTCAAAATTAAAATTAGTTTGATATTCCTGCTTTAAAAAAAGTACTAGTGAACATATCTCAGCAGAAGAAATGCATATTTTAGAAATCTATCTGTCATTTTTTAAATTTTATCTTATTCTGCTTACTCCTTATGAATTAGATTAATAAGATCTCAACATATGGGACATAAAACAAAACCAAATTTACATAACAGTTTAAC
The DNA here is from genome assembly GCA_903067075.1 of Micropoecilia bifurca. NCBI lineage: Eukaryota > Metazoa > Chordata > Actinopteri > Cyprinodontiformes > Poeciliidae > Micropoecilia > Micropoecilia bifurca. The sequence continues at coordinate 1,298 of CAEGAF010025049.1, forward strand.
ATTTTCTGTAGCCCCATTACTTTCTCAACCCTGAACATTTTCATACATTATTCTTTTAAAAGCTTATAAAATAAGTAATTTAGTGACTGATTCTGATCAAACTCCTTCTGTTAAACAAAATGTTTGATGGAAAATGATCAGTGAATTTTCATACGTTGCTGATTTTCAGGTTTTAAAGCAGCAAAAATTAGAAACATAGACCATTTTAGCATTTAAAATACATGCATTAGTTAGGTTTGAGAATTTTCACTCTCAAGGTACGTGGAGCCGCCACGATTGGTTCCGACCCATATTGATTACGTATTAATCAGAGGTAGCTGATTAATACATATTGCTTCTTTTTGAAATACACTTCATATTTAAGGAGCCCCAGTAGTGTGTGTTACGGGTTTGAAGATACAGTGATTATATCTTAATAATGACCAATAATAATAGAAAAAAAAATATGCTTGAGATGGAAAAATCTGTTTGATCCATTTTCAGTGAATGACTAAACGAACCACAGTTGACAAGCAAGACAAAAGCTAAAAGCTTAGAGGAAAAACACAAAGCCTCTATGCTTTCCTCCATTCAACCTTCCTGTTATCTGCTGAACAGCTCTGTCTCTCTCTGTCTCTCTCTCACTTACAGCCTAAATGAACAGCAGACCCAACCGTCACAGAAAATTACAGTTTCCTTTTAAATAGATCCTGCTGACTTCATTTTAAAACACCTGGAACTGAAAATAGCTGAGGAGTCGTCTTTCCTCAATCACAGCATCCACACAGTTTTGTTAGTTTGATTGAATAAACCTTCACACGACACAATAACAGATCAGTAAAAAAAAGGGGAAAAAAACACCCTTTTTAGTCTGATTGGCCGTTACCTATCAATGCCGTTTTAAAAGGAATATAACCGGATTACTTCTTGGTGCATCTCTTATTTAAATCCACAATTACAACAAAAACGTTTCTGTTTAGATGCTCAAATTGGAAATTTACTCCAATATATCTAATGCACTGTAAGATCCAAGACATATATGTAAAACTTATTTGAAAAACTATCAACTATTGAATTTCACATATAAAAAGATGTATTTGAAATTTTTAAAATAAATTAGGTGAAATTAAGAACTGGGATGTGAAGTTTGAGGTTTCTTCATAGAAGAGTTCATTTAGTTAGGTTTTTCCATTCTGGTAAACCAAAACTTCACTTACATAAACTTTGAGAAACATAATAGTTGATGCCAGAAAAAATGAATTTCAGATGGTAAACTATAAGAATAAACTTATAGTTTATTCTATAAGAATAAATAGTTTATTCTTATAAACTATAAGAATAAACTATTCTTATAGTTTATTCTTAAGAATAAACTATTTTTATAGTTTATTCTTATATTCACTCTAGTGAAAATATTTTGATTCACTCTAGTGAATCAAAATATTTAAATGCTGTTATTTCCAAGGAAATTACAACAGCCGTTGTCATGTTTCATATATTTCCAGAAACTATTTTTATTCACAGCTTCAGATCAAATTTAAAAACAAAACCTCACTGTTTATGAAACACATGGCTAGAAAAAACCATTTTGAAAAGAGTGTAATTGTTAAACAAACCTCTGAAATAGCAACAAGGAGTACAAGTCAAGGTTAAATAAGGGTTAAAAATAAAACTAAGGGATTCCACACCTGCCTTCTAATTTAGGTCGAACTAAATGAACTAAATAACATGCATTATCCTTATATTGCTCAAAATTAAAATTAATTTGATATTCCTGCTTTAAAAAAAGTACTAGAGAACATATCTCAGCAGAAGAAATGCATATTTTAGAAATCTATCTGTCATTTTTTAAATTTTATCTTATTCTGCTTACTCCTTATGAATTAGATTAATTAAGTTCTGCCAAAGTTCTGCCAAATTAATTAAGTTCTCCATATTACATTGTTCATGTTGGAATATTGTTCTAGTCTTTCAATGAGTTTTATTAAAGCTAATTACCTGCTGAAATCCAGTAAGGTGTGGTGTGATTGTCTCATAATGTGCAGCATGGAGGTATGAAAAGTATGCAACGTATTTCCTAACAACCAGAAATGACGGAGCAGCTGACATTGGCCCAACAAGGAAGAAACCGCAACAGTGTGCAGATAAGATAAGATTCAAGACACAAAGCTGAGACTGATGCATCTGAGATCTCATTAATTTTTCATAAACTTCCGTCTGAAGTCTGTAAAAAAAAAAGAAAAAAAAAGAAAAACAAGTTTTTGCTACTCACCCTGAAGAACAGGCTGCTGGAGATTTAGTCTCTTCTCTCTTCTGGAGGTCCAAATTCGGCGTCAAAACATTAATGATCTGTTTCAGCGACACTTCGAGCTCACAGATCCAGAAAAAAAATATATAATAAAAAAAAAATCAGCGGATTGAAGCGGAGCGAGGAGGTGCCAAGTGAAGCCAGGTTCACTGAGGAGCGGTGAGGAATCCCGGGGAAGAGGAGCGGCGGCGGCCCGGTGAGGTCATGATGGGGAAACCCTCCGGAGCTCAGGAGACATCTTCTGATTCTTTTTTATTTCTAACTCAGACAGACAGAAAACAAGAAGGTGGACAAGCGTGACCCACAGGGATCCGCGGAAAAAGCCGAGCGACGCTGTGATCCTCTGCAGCAACAACACAGAAACAAACCGGGATCAAAACACTGGGATGTGCAGGGGCGGGGCGAGGGGCGGGGCCTCGTGGGGATTCTCAGGCTCTGATTGGTCAGAGAGGTTTTTACGCACGGGTTTTCTGTGATTTGGCGTTTCTGACGAGCGTCTCCTCACCTGAGGCTGCAGGTCCCAACCTGGGCCTGATGTCAGACTGTGATTCACCCGGTGTCTGCATTTTCCAGGACCAAACACAGCAATTACCATTTAATTATTCATTAAAGAATTTCCACAGCCGTTCTTCAATTTCGTGTCATCTACTGGAAAACTAAAAATAAAGACTGGTATGGACTAAAAAGTCTCACAATTACAGAAAAACGAAATTTCTTATCTTTGCTTCGTCTAAAAGGAATAATTTAGAACAAGGCTGCCCTCTACTGTTCAAATAGGAGAACACATCATCTGAATGGAATAAACTGATACAGATTTTTAGCGCCAAATATTTAAGTGGATAGTAATAAACGTAAATTTTGTCAAAATGTATAATAGTTTTCAGTGGATTTTTAAAACTAATATGTATCAATATTCTTCTTACTCCAAAGTGTATAAGTTTGGTAAGAAATAGTATTTTTAGGTGTTCCGAGGATTTAGGAGTAATTGAAATGATCTTTTTCAAGTATGGAAGAGTCTGGAAAAAACCAAACAAAACAAAGAAAAAACACAACAAAGGCCTTGGAGCTTCAACTATAACAAAGGAAGTTTCTTTTTCTTAAGTTCAAGAAGCTTAAAGCTCAGCATGTACCAATAATTTCCCCTGTATGAGATATTCTTTCTTTTACGTCATAAAATAAAAATCTCTTTAATGCACTGTATTTCCACAATAAACACAGAACAGCTAACCTATATGATATCCTTGTGAACATATGATTCACAAGGATAACACTTCAATAAAATATTCAAATGTGACTAAGATGATTAAAATAAATTCAAAATCTACAGAAAGAACCTAGTAGTTTAAAAATAAACCTCATGAACAGGATTGAAATGAAGTGTGACTGATGGATAATTTATCAATAAAAGCTATTTCACAATGTCAGGATTTGGGAGTGATTTATAATTTTTCCCTGTTTTCTTCTTTTTGAGGGGGAATTTTTTTGTTTTAGTTTTCAGTAAATTTTGGGGGAAAATGTGTATTTGAACTGATACTAAGCTTTGCAACTTTACACATTGTTTATTCTACTTTGCCTATCCTGTATCATGAGTCAAACTCTAAGTTTGACATTTAAAGCAAATAAAATTGTACAAACTTCTGCAGCAACAGTCCGGTTTTCCTAGATGTGACGTTTCCATGTTTATCATGCATGAATCTCTTAGGTGAAGAAATATCAGCCATAAAAAATAATCCCTTATCACTTGTCATTTCTTATTCTTTAATGAGTTTTAAAAATTGAACAGACAACATTACATTTTTCCTGACTACTTATGTTTCGGATCCAAACACAGGCACAACCTGGACACCCAGACTTTGGATTCCAGCTCAGATCTGCAAATGTTGTGTCAGAATGAGAAGCAATCACACAGTATTATACACAAAAAGACAAAACCCCAGTGTAATCCACGTCCGCGGGGGAACTCATTTAGAAACAGCTATTCACAGCCACAGCAACAATTTTAGAGACAATCATCTTCAGAAATTGCCTATGAAGCATCACTGAGAGGACGAAGGACAATTACCACAACATAATTAATATGTAGATGCTGACTGTGCTGGAGAGCGGAGTGTAACAAACTTTGAGAGTTTTCACAGTCACTCAGGAAACACTCAGTGGATTAAGTGTTTAACTGTTTTAGCTTGGGCAGTAAATCCATTACGGCTTTAGGATTTATGATAAACACACAGCAGCTTCTGCTGAGTTACACTGAGACAATCTGCACCATGGATTCTCAAATCCATTAGATTTTAAATTGGAAAAAAACAATGGTTTCCTAAAGAAACATTCCCAATGCTCTTTATGTTACACCAGAGTGTATTTCAAGATTTTAACACTGATAACTAAGAGTCTGGCTTGAACTCTTACACTTTACATGGACTTCATAATGCTGTAGCATAATTCATTTTATTGAAATGCATTGCTTTTTTTTAAAGAGCTTTTTTCCTTTCCCACTTTTTGTGTCTTTCGTAATTATTTTTTTGTGCACAACCAATCCTGGACTAACCACATAATCAGTTGTGATATACCTTAGAAGGGAAAAAAACGGATTTGACTAAAACAGAGGCCTCCAAACATTTTGTCATCAAGTCAGAAGTTCTCAAAGGTCAAGAAAGAAAGAATGAAAAGACTAAATAAAGCAAATAGGAATTTTTTTGTTTCTGTTTGTAGATACAAAACTTAAAAAGGATTTTGCTTGATTGCAAAGTCCTTTTTGCAAACAAAACATTAGCAAAATTTGGAAAAATTAAAAAATTTCCAAAATTGAAAATCCATTTCCAATTTCTTTTGGGGTCATTTGAGCAAATTTGCTCTTAGCTGTACAAACTAAATTTGGATAATTTTCTTTCAATTTAATTTATAATAAAAAATTTTCTTGTGTAAATGACATGACACGACCATCTATATTTTCTGTGCTTTGATCTTGTGTCTTTTTATTTACAACCTAGTTAACATTCTGCAATGCAAAACGCAATTATATATTTAAAAAAATTTTTAACCTTAAGATTCGGCATGACCTGTAGGATGTCATGAAGCAAAACAATCAAATCAAAAAAGAGGTAATGAAATTTGAAATTTCAGTTTTTTTCCTTTTTAAAAAATTGATTCTTAGTTTTCTCAAAAATATATCTAATCAAATCAGCAGAATACACGTCATCAGGAGAGTTGGTGTGTATTTGGTTGTGTGTGTGGGGAGAGATGGATGGACCATTCATTCAAAAAACTTACTATTGCTTTTAGTAAACTAGATGCAAAAGCTCCCTATAATGTGACTAACAGCAGAATTAGTTGCATAATTAGACACATGCAGCTAATTGTTTGTAATTCTGCTTGATCTTGAGCAAAGTCTTTGTATCTACATTTTTAATTGAATATAATGGCTTAGACTTATTTTCAATGCTTTGCAAAGCCTTCAGCTGTTAAACTGAAATGTGTCACAGATGCTTTGGTGTTTTTACTTTTTGCCAGGTGCTTTCATGCTACACAGAAACCTGATTTTCCTGAAGGAAAACCATTAGTTGCTTTTGTTTTTTGTTTTGTCTCCACATAATCCACCTGTCTAAATTTACAGACACAAACTTCTGTGCTTTTCATTGACATTTTGCACGATAGACCAACACAAAGTAGCAAGTAATTGTGAAGTGGAACACAAACAGTAAAATATTTTCAACACCTTTGCAAGTAAAAACCTGGTAATTGTGGCATTCCTTTGAAATGAAGGCCTTTTACTCTGATATCCCAAAATGTCTGTGGCAGAATAAATGCGTTTATGCTGAGATTAAATTACGGAGTGTTAGAAAGAAGAGTGCATTACCTTAAGGTTACGATTTAAAGAAGACTCAAATAACTGGCAGTTATAAAAATGAATGCTTGCACAAATTTCCTGGGTCAAACATAAACCCATCCTGGTCTCATTGAGATGCTGTGAATGACTCAACTGTCTCTATCAAGGGGTGAGAAGTTATAGGCTATGATGTCTCAACTTTTCCCTCTGTTAAATTATTTTGCATTTTTGTTTATAATTTGTCGGTTTATAACTGACTCATATGGTTAATTTTTGCGGTTAAAATTGATTAAATTACAATATATGTATGCATTTCTGGAGCGCCAATCATTTGTTGTGAAATGGGGTTATTTAAACTGAAAGTATTTGTTTGCATTGGAGTTTATTTAGGGGTATCAGAACAAACAAGGCTAAATACGAATGGCACACCTTTCACATGTTTTTAGGTTGAGAAATAAAATAATAAATATATAATTTTCTTCCATATAAGAACTATTGGCTACATTTTGTTGGTCTACCACTGAAAATCCAATTTTTCATACACTTCACGCAGAAATATGTAACTTTCTCTTTGTTTTTTTTATTTATTGAAACTGTCATTATGTCGTCTCAGTATGCGATAGATAATATGTGAAAGAAAATCAAGCTCCTTTGCCTTCGTCCAGCGCTCCCAGTGCTAACTAGAAACAACCAATCAGAGCCAGGAGGTGGGACTTAGCGCTGCCAATCACAATCTGGTGCGGTGATGCTCATCCCCCCTCACCCCTCTTCCCTTTCCTGCTGCAGCTAGCATAGCCTGTTTTAAATGCTCAGGCATGGCCACCGATGACGGCAGATAAACGGTAAGTTGTTTCTCAGCGAGTACATGAGCTTGATTGACAGTCCTAAGACCCTCTTCCTGGCTCTGATTGGTTGGGAGCAGCGCATTTGTTTAGATGCCAGTACTAGCTCATGGAAATGGATAAAGTCAATCTTTTCACAGATTATCTTTTGCATATTACACTGTCACGACATGATGACAGTTTAAAAAATATGTGAACTCCCCTCCCCCCCAAACATATTCTTTATAAGTTACATACTGCAGTTTTAAGTTTGTTGTTGCAATGTGATAAAAGCAAAAAAAGTCCAATGCGTGATATTGATCTTCTTTCCACTCTGTCCTGTTCTTGTAATCAGACAAACACATGTTGTCCTCATCTACTGCAGTCTCAGTTGTTCATCTCTCTGGCTTCAGGTGACCCTAAGGGAAACAGGATGTCACTTTCTAAGGAGAGATTGCTGCCCAGGCCGGCCATGCGGCTCCGCAGCAGGAAGTGTGTCCTCCTCTGCAGGATCCTCTGCTGCTCCTGCTTCAGCTCCACATACGATCTGGAGAAGGTATGAAAGATGGAGGTGACAGGAAACGCCATCAGGAGGATGCCGCTCAGAATGCTGCTGAGCGCTACCACCTGACCCGGGATGCTCCTTGGCACCATGTCCCCATAACCAACGGTGGTCATGGTGATCACAGCCCACCAATAGGTCGCGGGGATACTCGTGAACTCCTGCGTGGCGGCCATTTCATTCTCAATCAGGTACAGAAGGGGTGAATACAAAGCAATCGCCACGCACAGGAAAAGGAGGAGCAGTCCAAACTCCCGTGTGCAGCGCCTCGCCGTCAGGCCAAGAGTCTGCAGGCCCAGCGAGTGGCGAGCCAGACGCATCACGTAGAGGATGCGCAGCGCCCTGAGGACGCGCAGCACTAAGCCCACTTTGTCCAAGTAGCTGCTGCCGGAGCCGAGGCGCTTCTCCCCCTTGGAGGAACCGTCCACCAGCAGCGTGATGTAGTAGGGCAGGATGGCCACCACGTCGATCAGGTTCAGGGGTTTTCTGAAGAAGGTCAGCTTGCTGCGGTCCTGAATGAAGCGCAGGGTGAACTCCAAGGAGAACCAGGCCACACATACGGTCTCCACTATGAAGATGTTGTAGCACATCTTGGAACATGTGCCCTGTAAAAAAAATAAATAAATGAAAAAATCTCACTGTGGCCATCAGCACGTTACGGTCACTAGGGGGAGCCACATCAGCATGAAACTAACCAGAACAGGACGCAGCTGCACAAGCAACATATGGCTTTTTTGGGGGGATTTATTTTGTTTTGTGTTTTTTCCCCTATATTCAGATATTTTCTATTAATTTATAGCCTTTGTCCACTTCCTTAACTTACCTATGATTGTATCACAACAGACTCTTTATACAAGTCATTGCTGTTGCTGTGCTGTAATACAAACCTGTTCGCGCTAAAGAACAGATTGCTGACTTTCTGAGTTAGTAATCCGACTTCAGGGATCATTAGTCAACTTCTCTGATTCGGAACCAGAAAATCCAACTTCCTATTGTAAATTGAACGCACCATTATCATTTCAAAAATGCAAATAAGGCTCTGTTCACACTGCAGCCGGAAGTGACCCAATTCCAATTCCCCCCCATTCCCCCTTCTCCCTAAGCGACCTTTATCTGATTTTTCATGACAGAATGAAAAACACAGATCTGATTTTTTCGAATACGACCCAGGAAACTTTGATATCCGATACGTACCTGATCTTTTCAAATGTGACCTGAGTCTGTACTGCCAGGTCACATTCATCCAATCTGAACGTCATTGATACCTGACTGATACTCGATTAACGTCACTATTCTGCGCCGGGACATCGGCGACCAGGACGAAACCAAGCAGTGCGGACTATAATGAAGATTAAGCTGTCAGTGTGCTGGCACGGGTCGGACAATAACTTACAAATTGTAGGATAAGCTCCACTGTTAGCCTCCACATTTAATTCCGCAAACACTGCACACTTCTTTTTATGGCAGTTGGCAAAAAAGCATGTATGGGTTATGTTATTGCGCCCTCTACTGCTATCTGGTCGTTTGCAGTTCACACAGGAGATCACGTACAAGTAGTATTGGTGTGATGACCAGGCGCGGAGCTATGGGGGGGCCCTGGGGACTGCTGCCCCCCCGGGCAGACCTGGGCCGGATGGGGGGACGGGTCTGGAGGTGCCAGGGAGGGAGGAATGGTTTCAAGTCGCTTAAATTAGTGGTCCCCAACCCCCGGTCCATCGACCGGTACCGGTCCGTGGACCAATTGGTATCGGGCCGCGTGCAAGAAATAATTAAATATTTCCGTTTTACGTATTATTTGAGTCTGGAGGATCTTTTATTTTGAAAATCCTTTAACCGGATTCTCTTGGTTACTTGTGCGCCAACATTGAGTCACAAGCATCAAAATGAGTAATAAACAGATCAGATGTCTGGAAAGCTTCTTTGCAAAGGGGAAAAGGCCCAGAGAAGAGACAGGAGGATGGATTTATCCCGGACCGGTAGGTGAGTCCCACATTACAAGCCGCTCTGCATAACAGCTTCCGCCTTAGCACACCCCCATACACCCGCAGCAAAATTTCCAAGACTTGACCGGTCCGCGGTAAAAAAAAGGTTGGGGACCACTGGCTTAAATGTCTGATTATAGACTGAGCGCCCTCGCCTGTTGAGAAAGGTACCTTTCCCAATGGAATAGTCCCCTCTACCTCAAGAGTTTCCAGTAGCGCAGTCGATGTATGTAAGGGGCCCAGTGATTCGTTAGGGGTCGGTAATTGGCCCCGTCCCCCAGCCCGACGCTGACGCAAGATACTCCAAACCCCACCAGATTTCACAAGAGCTCGGATTTGGGTCACTTCAGGCTGCAGTCTGAACGTAGCCTTGAACTTCACTTAAAGAAATCTTGAAAATGACCCAATCAAGTGTGGGAAGTGACATCAGTGGAACACCTCTAAAAATGTCTATGACCCAAAAATGTGTGTACAGTCACCTTCCCCATCCAGGCTTCATTTCAAGCTGTTTTGCCAAGAGAAACAGTTACAGAAATTAGTCCAGTCCTTGAAACACCCCTGGCTTCCACTGGGACCCTAATCAAGGACTAAGAGAAATTGTATTTCTTAAATAGCTGGATTTTTTATAATTGTGTTTTAGACACAAAATACTTCATAATTTGCCTAAGCTTCCAAATTAAGTAAGTAAACACAATTCAGGGGTTTGTCCATGTCATGTTGAGTTGAAACTGTGTTGAAACGTTTGAAGGGAACAGAAAGGTTAAAGTTGTAAACATACCACAGACTTTGAATGTTTATATTATGATATCATAATGGAAATACTGCAGAATTGCAGGAAATGTTGAGTAAACTCGCAGCAGAAGCTGAAAACTTTCTCTGGCAGACAGGAACCAGAAGCAGTCTGTTACAATCAGATCGTTGCCACTTTTAATTAAGCAGTCTCACAGAGACATATTAAGAAAAATGAGGCGTGAGAACAAGGGAGGCCTGTTGGCTCAAACTAAATCTATGAACTCAATTACATCCCAAGAACTCTTTTTATTAATTTTCATCAACAGGGATTGGGCTTGGATTAGAAATGTGTAATAGAGAAGATTTTAACGTCATTACATTTCAGTTTAACACTGAACAGTTCAAATGTTTGAGCCTAAAAAAACTTGTTTTCATCATTTTTAAATCTTCCTGTTAGCAGTTGGAAATATAATCTGCAATCACTGAGGTAAAAGCTCAGGTTTAGAAATTATTTATAAAACTACTGTTGTTTTCTGTGTGAATAGCTAAAAATCCACTTTCCGTTTATATGAAAGTGAAGGCTAAGGTTTTTAATTAAAGCTGTGGCTGAAGTAAAACACATTAATAATACAGCCTGTGATGTTTATTAATTTTTTTCTAATCTGGAGAACAACAACTCTTATATCCTGCTCTTCCAGTGTCCCTCTTTTCTGTTTCTTTATTTTTTTTATTTGACAGCAATGAAATGTGCCATAACTAGCTGTGATTAGGTTGAATCTATTGGTGATCCCATAAAGCAACATATTTTCATGCCCATTGTAGAATAAATAGTTATTAAATAAAATAAATGGAGAAAATATTAAAAATACTAAAAAAAACAACTTGTGTGTGGAGCTCCATTTTAAAACTTCTTTTATTTTTGAATCTTAATACTTTTTAAATAATTTTTTGTTTAATTGATTAAATAAAACATTTTAAACTTATTGCTGATTTAATACTCTTTTCATATGCACATTAAAAAAAGTTAAGAAAAAAAACGATTTTTCAATAATTTAGTACAAAACAGGATTTAGGAAAGGTAAAGATTTTGAAGAGCAGAAGGTAAATATCTGGATAACTTCCTGAGAATGTTTTTTTTAAATCATCAAACTGTTTAAAATATATTCTTCAATTAAAAACTTTTAACATTTGTGCAGAACCTCACTAAACTTTTTATTTGAGGAATCATGAATTTCAGAAAAGGGTTTTGGAGCAATCCACTGAGATCTCTGGTTTGATCTACTGATCTGCAATCCTTACAACAGCACTGCATCAAAAACCCAACAGAACCGCCCAGACTAAGTTTTGGGAAACATTGTGAGTCTCTACAAACCAGAGTTAAAATCACAAATGTTTCCAGAGATTCCAGGCTTAACCAAAAAGCCAGAAACATCTGAGACTGACAAAATGCTTCCAGCAAAGTTTATTTACACTTCTATGGTAGTAGCATTAATGCAGAAAAACACACTAGAGCAACATTTGTTGCCTTTGGGATCACATTCTTTTCAGGAGCTTCTTTTTATTCTCTAAAAAGTGAAGGCTGAGGAAGAGGAGCTTATGAAGTTTTCTCAGGAGATGAAGGTGGGGAGAATGTTGACATGTGAAAAGCAATGATGTTATTCCTGCAACTTGCTATATGTTTGCAGGAATAACAGGTAAACCACCAGAAAAAGGTCATTGCTTGTTTTTGTTTCTTTCAGAGGGAATGAAAAAGTAGCTTGGAAATAAAAGTTGTATTTGGACAGGTCAGATAAAAAGTTTCATAGTTTCTCCTCATAAAAATAAATGTTAAGCAATATGAAAAGAAAAGCATTAAGAATTTCTTTATTTTTTCTCATTCCCTACTGTTAACATTTTTTGTTGTTTTTTTCTAAATAGTCTTTAACATGAATGCTTATTAAGGGCTTTTTTAATAACTCTGGCTGGATACCAGACAACTCTTACTATCAGAACTGGCAGAGTTCAAATTAGATTGTCCTTGTAAATTTGTGCCTCCCAAAATATAAAAAATTGCCAATAATGATCAGGAATAATCCAGGAAAAGCTGCTGGAATACCATTATTAATGATTGTAGTAAAACCTGTTTTCAGTGGTGGACACACTTCCACTAATGCTAATAGTTAAGCTAATTTGTCGTTTTGTGTGTTAATAATGTTTAGCTTCCAATAAATATATATTTTTCTGGATAAAGTCTGTAGTGCTTTTCTGTAAACTTTCAGTTGAAGTAAGTTTGACATCTGTGTTGAAATTTCGGTTATTGACTGTGAATAATTGTTTATGATCATCCTTTTATTGTGAAGTAGGTAAAACTGTTTACACAGCAGTTCCATTTATGTTTACTCTACAAATTACGTTTATTCTGTAACCATATTTGTTCAGATGCATTAATAAAACCCAGAAATAAAGACATTAATGCCCATAAAATAGGCTATATGTTGTTTTGTTCCTGCATCTTTGCTGTTTTTGTTTAAATAAAACTGCTTTTATATGTTAAATGCTCTTTTACTCACCGCCTCCTCCTCTCTCATAGCCGGCATGGTGCTGATGGAGAGGTTGATGGCTGTGATGGTAACAAACAACACTGACAAGCAAGCAAAGATCTTCCCTGGCAGGCCGGAGTGAGGCCTCTCCACCATGTCTCTGAGTTTGTTCATGCACCAGTTGACTCTGGACTCGGCCTTGCTCTCCCTGTGCCCGTTCTCCGAATCCAACAGGTCCTCCAAAAGTTCATCCTCTTCCTCTGCTCTCTCCATGGCTTCAAACTCCTCCACCCGCTGCAGCATCCGCCGGCGACAGCACCACTCCAGGCTCTCCTCCGGGACGCCCCAGTAGAGGAGCTCCTCTCTGAACGAGAGAGCGCACATCTCCCTGAGGGAGCGCAGCTTTCCCGCCCGCAAGAACGTCAGGATGGTCCTGAAGGCACAGGGGCTGCGGTCAAAGAAGAACTCGTTGTGTGCCACGTCGTAGTCGTCACAGACGCACATAATCTCATCAAAGCTGCTGCAGAGGTGCAGCTGGCCCAGGCGGGACAGAGGGAAATCCTCTAAAGTGGTCCAGGGCATCTGGTAGCGCAGGCCGCCCACATTAATGATGGCGTGGATCTTCCGGGCGCCGGACAAAGCGGTGTCGTCAGGGACGGTGGTGCGGTCCAGGGCGAGCTGGGCCCTTTTGTAGAAGGCCCCCTTCCGAGCCTCTGCTTCTTGTTGGGGAGGTTGATTGAGGGAAGTATCAGAGGCACAGCTTAGGGCACTGTAGTCGTAGTCAGAACCATCGCCGGCCAGTAGGGTCATCTTTACTGTCACATCCCTGTGCTCAACCTGCCGTCGGCGCGATCAACCCTCACAGACTGAAAGAGAGGATAAAACTGGTTACTCCGACGATTCTTCTCAAAGTTCACCTACACAGTAAAAATGCCAGTGTTGAATTAACACCCAACCGTGTCTATATGTGTCCAAGTCAGCTGGTGTGAAAGTAACAATTTTGAAAGTGTTAAAAGATTGACACCCATATTTTTGTTAAATTAACGTTGGTCTATAATATTGAAATTGGTTTAAGAAAAGTTAAGTGTTCTATTTCTGTGTATTGTTTTGAATATTTTCCACTGGATTTGATTGATATTGACACCTTGAGGGTCAATTATTTACGTTTTTAACGCCACATTATGTTTTGTGATCAACACTACACTGGTGTTACTTTTAATATATTTGACACCAGCACCGTTGTAAATGTTAATGTGACACTCTGTAGTGTTGAATTTAACACCAGCTCCTTTATATAGACACTTTTGGGTGTTAATTCAACACTGGCATTTTTACTGTGTATTGTGGAGTATACTCAGATTCCACATTTATTGATGATGAATACTTTAAATACCAATGAATAATTATAGTCAATGTATGTGTCTTTTAGAAAAAATGCTTTTCTGTCACTGTGTTGAGGCAGTAAAGCATGAGACAGATAATCTGTGAATAAATTAAAGCTCTCTTGTCTCTCCCAGTTCTTTCTAGAAACAACCAATCACAGGAGGAGAGTCTGATCGCTGTCAGTAAAGCTTATTTACCCTCACTAGTAGCTAGCGTAGCAACTCCCGACCCCATTAAGGGACAAGGGTGCAAGAAAATGGATGGATGGATAGTAGCTAGCGTTAGCATGGCCACAGATAATGCTTGATAAATATTCTTCCTGTAATGATAAGTTGTTTCTCTGCCACTAGCACATCAAGCAGCATGTACACAAGATGATTGACAGCGCTAAGACACGCCTCCTGGCTCTGATTGATTCTTTTTAACTAGCAGCTGAATTTATTTAGACAGAAACAGTAGCACTAGAAGGAGGTGGAGGATATCAATGTTTTCACAGATTATCTCTCACACTGTTAAGACATGGTAACAGTTTTAACAAATAAGAAAAAAGCAAATTTTTAAAAAAGTTTTAATCTGTGAAACTTGCTCAGATTCTGTGTTTATTTAAAATTAGCTCTTCAAATAACAATAAATCTTTGAGGCCATATCACCTGAGGCAGATTTTGTTTTTGTCACCAGAAACCAACAGACTGTCAGTCAAATGGATGATGAATGACTGCATCAACAGGTCAGCACAAAGGTCAAGCCTCACTGAGAAAAAGAAAGCCAGAAACTTTCTCACCAAGGCCAAATCAAAGCTCAGTTATTTAATATAGTGCAGTCAGATTAGATCAGGTTGCTGGGGTAACCAATCTAGGTAAGAAATTCAGAGCCATGTCTTCCCAGTGACGCCATAAAATATTTTTTGAAAATTCAACTGGATTTCCCTTCAATGTGTTTAGGTTTTTTCTGGTTTCTCTTCACATTTGGATGTAACTGGTTAACTTAGAAAGGGAGGCAATGAGGATGTCAGACACCTGAGATCACAACTTCCTCAATTTGACCCAAAGAAGCCATAGAAAAAGCAAATTTCAGCTTCAGAATGAAGATGATCTGGTAAGTCGAGAGCTTCCCATTTCAGCTCAGCTTCCTCTTTACCAGAACACACCAGTGCAGTTCACTCATTTATGTACACAAAAAATATCTAACAATGCTTTTAAACTATTACATCTTTAGTCTTTTCATACCCAACCTTTTCATAAATTAAAAAGAAAAACGTTGCTTATTTCAAACCAGTTTTGACCACCAATGTGGTAAATTAATCTATGGTTGATAGTCCCATTAATATATTAGCTATTTTATAGATAGAATGATTGTTAATTTGATATATGAGGTCATAATTTTATGAACTTTGTTCATTTATTTAAAGTTTGATTAAGCTGCTGAATGGGGATAAATGCACTTAAGACCAAACCTTTAGAAACACAGCCATGGTGTACAACCAGGGATGTTGTACCATTTTTTCCTTGCTCAAACTGTAATAATAATCAGTATTCTGTTTATTTTTAATGCCGTTTCCTTATTTATCACAGCAAACTGACTACTTGCAGGAGTTATTATTTTTACTGAAGACTGGAAGTCAAGGGTAAGAAGTTAAACTGCACGGAAATATTAAGATTCCTGACCTTTAGCAGGCAGCAAAATTATTCAAATTGCTTCTGTTTTTGGATACAATCAGAAAAAATAAAATTGTGCGTGAAAATGCACGGACTGTGATTTGATGAAGTGCAAATAGGTTGAGTTGGGAATGAGTTTGAGAAACTATGCTCCTGATTTAGGCACCAGATAAAAACTTCACATTTTAGAAAGAACAACACGACAAGCTATCATTTCTTTCCAGTTATGGTGAAAACTAATAAAACAAAAAACATATTTAATCGAGGAACTCAGGAAGTGTGCCGTTAGTCTGACAATATTTGTACATTTAACAGCAATTCAAGCCTACTGCGACAAAGATTATTCAATAGTTATGAGCAGTTTAAATAGAAAAATTGATTTTTCCTTCAAGTCATTGCAGGATGTAACATGATCAAGATCTTAAAATACTTTCTTGCTGCTCTCTCTGCTTGTCGGCAGATTCTCCAAACAGGCTAACAAGTGGCACTGAAAACATCCCTTCAAGTCTTTCTCACCATCTGAAGCAGGAAATATGACATTTATGAATCATTAAACACGGTCACTGATAGATACAGTAGGCATAGAGCGATAACGGTTTCATCCCCCTGCAGTGCGCATAAACATCTGTCACCCACTGCAGCCTGGGAATTATAAATAATGATGTTCCTCTGAGTGCTGGATAATTCACTGATGGAACTATTTTCTGTATGCTACAAGGAGATTATATTTTCCATACCCCCTGAGTAACCTGTTTAATTTTTTAGGTGTTGAGCTGAGAAAAAGTAACTCAATATTTTAACGTTTTTTCTTCTTTAGAGGTAAGAGAAAATACAAGAGGAAGAGGGAGGAAAAGAGTTTTTTTTTTTTTTTTTTTTTTTACTGTGCATCATCGTTTTAAGAAGGAACTCCTGGCCAATGTACACACTAATTGAATCAATTACAGTAATTTAGGGGGAGGCAGGTTAGCCTGTCAGAGATTCAACTGTCAATGCTGCAATGCCAGCTTGGGTTTAGGAGGAAGGTCTTGGCTTCTAAAATGGGGAAGTGGGTGTCGACTGAATGGTTATTAGGCACCTGCACTGTCAGCTTTTGTTTGTCGTACTGATTACAGGCAGCAGGAGCTTCCACCCAGGAAGCCAGATGTTGTTCACTGAGCTCTTCTCTGCTTCATTTCAGTTTTTATTCTAAGAGCGAATTCTTGCTGCTAAATGTGAATCTGAGGAAAAGAAGACATAAAACTCCCATCTGTTTATCTATAAATTGTTTGATGTGGAAAAACTTGATGGGAACAAATACCAACACAACTTTTTCATAATTTCTAACATTAGAGCCACAAATCTGAACATTCTGTCATAAAGTTTCATAGTTTCTTTGGAGTATGAAATCCAAAGAAAACAGTATGAAACATTGCCTGATTATGAAATCAGCCAGTGTTTGTAGTTGGAAAAAAATAAATAAACTCCAGAAATAAAACAATGTAAATTCTTGCATTTTTCACACTTTTCACACTCCCTGCTTTTTGTGTAGCAGAGGTCATTCCTACACCTACAACCCACCGCTATAGTGTGGATGTGATGGAGTCTATTTCAGCCTCCCCCTCCAACCGGATTAAATCACACTTAACCCCCCGAGGTCTGCTTGATCTCTCACTTTGTCTTTAAAGTGATTGTGCTTTTGTCTCTTCACAGACGTAGAAACGATTTCTGAACTCTTTTCTCTGCTCCGCCGCGGCTCTGATGCATCCTCAGGAGGGGGCGACGGAGTCTCTCTTTCTCTCTCTCTCTCTCTGAAGGAGAGATGAAGGCTGTTCTCCCCACCAGATCGGCTGAGGTCTGGCCTCTTTCGGTGCCAGCGTTATCGCAGCTAAGCCACAGGGCATGTTCTCCAGATTGCCTGGTGAGTCACTGGCCTGTGAGTCTCTGCTTCCTGACTGAACCGCGTTTCCCACAATTCCATCCACAGGAGAATTCGGAAAACATCCATATCAGCTGAGGGGCGAGATAATGTTAACACCCACTGTTAAATTAAAAGAAAAACTGCAAATCTAGAAGCTAAGAAACAGTTGAGATTGTATCAGACGTGTGTTTATAGTCAGAGCATATGTTGAGAGACCCGCATTGCTGTATTAGTCGTGTCTATTTGTAGTTCTGCAGTATTAAAGGAAGCGTTATGCAAAACAGATTTGATCAATCTGTCTCTGAATCAGGGATTTGCAATTCAGCTTGACTCATTCTGTGAATTACAGACACATGGTAAATTCATGAGTAACAGACTTTTTGTCAGTGTTTCTGGACACACAAATCTCACACTAGCCTGAGCTGTTCAGACTGAAAAGGATTTTGTGTTATTTCTTCCATTTTGCTTGCTTGAAACCACAAGGTGCTGCGAGGAGTTCTTCAGGATGACAGATATCACCTGATAATTGAGATCTATCATGTTCTTGAAGACCATTTAGTTTGCACAATGCCCATTTTTACAACAACAATTCTCTCCCTGCTCCTTTAACAGTTCACTGTTCTCTAATGGACGGTAAAAGCCTGGTGTTTACAGAAATGGACCACAAAAGCTGCCAAGACGGCAGCTGCCGTCTCACTCGTCCTTTGCCTCCGTCTAAAATCTGGTTAAACACTGAAACAGTCAGACTCGCCAGAGGCAGATCTGAACCAGAGACCTTTTCTTACAGTAATTCCTGTAGGAATAGTTGTAAACAGTAGGAAGTGGGTGGTATTAATGCAAATAGAAAACCCTGGAAGGAGGGCGAGCTTTGGGGTTATAATCTTCTCCACAAGTCTGTGGTCCACTGCTGTGGGTTGCTCTTTGCTTCTTAGGAGATAATGTTTTTCAGTCATGAGCTATTTAAGCACTAATGACTGTTTTTTCTTTCTTCCCTCCTTTTATACAGTTAGTTTCAGCACCATGAAGGATCTTAAAAGACAAATATCCTCATATATTAGAGACGAAAGCATAAAAATCTTGAGAAATACAAATTAGTAATCTATCTTGCAAAAGAACAAGGAGTCTTTTGTGTCATGCCCACTAAAACAGAAAAGCCTGGATGATGACATGTTGCTTGAAGCCTCACTTTCTGGAAATCCTTTACAATAATAATGTCTTGCATTATTATCTTAACCAGCAACAGATATTTCCAATGGATGCACACAGTCACATTGTTGATACACAAAACAATAGATGTAAAGATTTACTGCAGCAATCATCAGTAATGGAAACATGTCAAAGCGCCATGGAAAACATGAAGAAGCATTTATCCTAATTTTCAAAAATGATATTTCTGCTGGAAACACTTTCAATCGAAGACTATAAAACAACTGAAACCTTGGATTAAAGTGAAGGAACAACTTGAAACTTGTGGGACAAGAACACAATAAACCTCCAGGCAACTCTACAACCAAAGCTCGAGCAGCATCAACTGCCGGACCAAGAAGGCAACCGCAATGTTGTTTGTGAGCATAAATCAACTATCACATGTTTTCTTTTTATAATTATTAGTAATACTTATTTTCTCTTCAACACTAAGTATTTTCTCTCTACTTCAATTCCTCTTCCGTACTGCATTAGCTTGAAATGTCTTTTTTATGGTGGAAGAAGACTGGTGTGACATACATTGTATTAGGAATAATATCTTGATTGCTACCATGTTGTAGCACATTTAGAGACTCGATAATATTTAAAAAATGGATTACGTGAAGAAGTTTGCAGAATCAGAACCAGAATTTAGAAAGCAGCAACGTTGCTCAGAACAGAACCAGAAATGGACCCATCTGCCTAAAGACACTCATAATTTTTCAGTTTAAATGAAAGTTTTTGTCTCAATTGGACATTTCTTTCTGAGATAAATTCCGAGCCTGGATTCTCCATAAAACTTTGAAATCCCACCAGGTTGCCGGTTTGTTAAGTCTCCAAGCTACAATACTTAGAAAAATCTCCTGATTTCCTCTGCATCTAAATCCTGACATGATGAACTCAGTTTCAAACTAGAGCATTTTCCATCACTATCTTTGTCTTAGGTAGACATTTTGTGCATTAACGTCTCTTTCAGCATTCAAAACGTAACATTACCCCTCTTCTGCCAAATTCTGGCAATCTACTGGATATTTCTCACTTTCAGTCACTGAAATTGATATAACAACAGAGAGCTTCAAGCTTAAACTCATTTTATCAGGAAAGGAAGTAAAAAGAATTATCTGCTATTCAAAAACAAGACAAAAAAAACTTTTTAATTGGATGAAACTGCTCAGAGAAAAGAGCCAGCACAAATATCGCTCCTCCATCAATTTGTGTCTGCAGTTTGTCTGCCAGCTCCGTCTGTCCTTGGTCAGACAAATCCAAACATTTCAGCACCGCTGCTCCATATTATCCCCCGTCTGAAAAATATTGCAGCAACATCCTAACTTTACATCAATACCTCAGATTTAGTCGATAATCACATTACATTTTTTCCCCCCATCCCAGGCATTTTTCTTTCCTGAGTGGATGATTGCACACTCTGGCTGTTTGTGAGTGCTCATCTAACTTGATTATATAAAGATTGCATAACATTAAGTTCTCTGTATTGACTGTATGCATCATTTTTCATCTTTTTGATGCCTTTTCTTCCTGTGAGGGCAGCAGTCATGCGACCACCTAACAGCCTCAGGGCTGCGTAAACAAGTCTTTTTGTCTCGGAGGATCTGCTTGGGCTCATCCTCCTGCAGCGGAAACCCTCCCGTCTGCCAGGCTTGAAAGGATCTTCGCTCCGTCCCTCTGGGCTGAATTGACCAGGGCAATGGTCGATTCCAGATTGGTTTGAAAAAAATAAAAAAATGAACTTTTAACTCTAAAACACAGAGAGTGAAGAAGTGCTCTGGTTGATGAGATGGAATGAATGGAGCTGACAAACAGCCACAGGGCTTTGCTTTGAGCACAAGTGATGGATGTGAAGTCAAATCGAAGAAGATCAAGAAGTGGAGTAAGAGACTCGTCCCGTCCTGGTTTGATGCTAAGCATTAAAATAAAAACTGACAAAATATTTTGCATGTCTCAACATTTTCACACAAATATTAATATTAATCCACCACATTCTGTATAGAAATGAAGCTAGAGTTAAAGTTTATTAGATCTGCATTCATTCATGCATTTTAGCTCACATTGAACCTCGTCCCCCACACATCTGAACACATCATGCTATTTTTTTATTAATCTTTTATCTCAGTAACACAATCTCAGATTGAAAAATGTTGAATGTAATTCTAAGTGTATCTAACTGGAAAACTGCTTTGAACAAAAATACAAACTGCAAAGTTTTTAGCAATCTTGCTGATGTTGAACCACATTTAGTCGACTTTACAGCCTTTCGTCTTTTTCTACAACATTTCATTAATTGGGGCATCCAAATAGAGGGATCTTTAACTGTACCTCTTCAGGCTACAGATAATCCAAACATAGATATTATGTGATTACAATAAGAGGAATAGACCTACAGCATCACAAATCCTCTAACTTGGTGGCTATGAATTGCTTTTCTAATTGGTTTTTAATTTTTTTTACATATCAACCTGAAGTGTTTGATGCAAAGAAGCTCAATTTTTGTTTCATTTAACTGATTATTGGACGGAAAAGCCAACATGTTGGCAGGTAGATGGCGCCTGCTGGTTGATATGAGACTTGAGACCAACCAATTAGCTTGTAGTTATTTTCCTGGCTTTTTAAAAACAACACCTGATTTAAAAGCCATGTTCTAAACTAGCTCTTAAGACATTCTGTTTAACTTGAAAAATAATAGCAAAAATAAAAATTGCTTCAGTTACATGAATTTTTGAGGAATTAAAAAGTGCAGTATTTTGCTAAAGATTTACAGAAAAAGTGAAAACATTTTTTTTAAAGAAATGTTAGGAGATTAAGTTACTGGAATAAAATTGTATAAATTGTTCATTGTTGTTTTTTCACTTTTTAACCAGGTATGCCAATGAGTGGAGAGGAAGCTGAACATTACACTAAAATGGCACCTGAGAACAGAATATTTTAATTACTTTATGGTTTCCTCTTTGTGGAAGAGAATCAGACAGACTCTATTAGAGCAGGAAAAAAGTCATTAGTTCACCTCATTATGGTCACAATTACCTGAAGGAGGGAGAACCTTTGATGTATTACGTATCATATATCACTGACCCCAAAGACTCGGGCGATGCATCAGAGCTGCGGACATGTAATCACATTACATGCCATAATCTGCCATCATCTTAAAAGTGAGAGGATGGTCTGTGCTTGGAAATGATGGACGGACTCGAAACATCAGCCAGGTTTTGCTGTTTGAGGACTCAGTGCTGTGAAAGTTTCTCCCTCATCAATTCTCCTTAAAAGAGTAATTAGATTTTGAGGAGTGAATGTGATATCAAGTGGTCATCCAGACAACGACGCAGAGCATCTAGTGTCCAAGCCGGACTCTGTCTCTCAGATATCAGCAAATGTTTACAGACCATGACACTCTGCAATGTGGCCGCAGCCTTGTTACCATGGTGTACATGCAGAGCATCCAGCATGCAAATCACTGCAATCTGTGAAAGACAAATAATGCCGTTTTCTGAACCAGTAGCTCACTTCGCGGGAAACGTTTGCTCTGCTCCGTGTTTCTCCTGCAGCGCCGCTCCAGTTGGTGTCAAAAGATGGGGAAAATTTCCACACACCTTCTCTGGAGCTTTCAGGTAACAAGTGCTCTCTTTTCTCTTTCCCTCATCCAGATGGCTGTGGAAATATCTACACTGCAGTGTGATTTTTAAGTTGTGACAAAACTCCTCCAAGGACAAACTTGCTTAAAAGAAACAGAATCCTTTCCCTCATGAAAAATAAAGTTTAAAAATCACATTTACATGATCTTTTAATGAAAAGATACTTACTTTGCTCTTGTATCCTGGCTCAGGAAACATGAAGATGAAGAATTGTGTTTCCGTCTTGCTTCAACTCTGCTCCATCTCAACACAGGCGCTGGAGCTTGTGGAGTACGAAGAGGCTGTTTGATGATCAGGAGCAACAGGCTGCCTCCCTTGTTCCCTCCCTCCCTTCCTCCCTCTCTCCCTCACCCGCTCCCTCACCCCTTCTCCCTCGTCTCTCGCTCTTTTCTCTGAACTCCTTCCTCACCCTCTTCCTTCCCTCCCTCCCTCTCTCCTGCTCTCCATGCTTCCTTCTCCCAGTGCTGACATCAGAAGTGGGATGTGCCAGTTTGCCAAAAGCTTTTGAGAGAATTCCATGGCAACCGCATATCCAGTTCTTCCTGTTCACCTTTAAATGGGAATGATCTGCGTCTGCTGCTGGTAAATTCACGTGAACGTTTATGTTTGTCAAGTGGGTTAGTGGACTGAAGGCGAGGGAGGAAGAGGAGGAGGGAAGGGCTGCAGTGGGCTGCCTGAGACTCAGCAGGGTGTCCAAATTTAGAGAAGTGGTGGAAAATGCTATCATGAGGTACTTGATGAAGAGGAAATGTTTCACAATGCTTCTACTGTTAATATCTATTTTTTTCTGTTCCTAATGTTCACAAATTACACGAATATGCTTGCATTTTATTTAAAATCTGTACAGAAAGTATGAAAAGCAACAACAAAAAATCCCTCACCATGTTTTGTAAAGTCTGTTATTCCCTTCTGAATCGAAAATGAACACACATCTGCCCATGACAGGTCAATCTCAGCAAATTATTTTTACCTCAGTTCAGTAATGACCCATTAAGGTGCAGTGAAAAGACCTAAATTTGCACAATTTTTCTTTTTTCTGTTGGTGCAGTCTCCCTCCCCTGTCAGCCGCTTATGGCTGCTTTCACAAAGAGACGTATGCAGGGAAGGAAAGGTCAAGTGCAGTTCCTGTGTGGGGTTGTTGAGATTCGGAACAGAGCCGCTGTTTGCTGGGTGACTAAAGGGAACTGATGATTGTGATAATACACACAAAGGAAAGGAGCTCCATCATTATAACATTAGGCTGCAAAAATAGCACAGGAACCTTGAGGTGGAAAAAAATCCTATAAACTTCGCCTGGGTTCTCAGACGCTGCTGTCATATGGACATGATGTGTAAACTGTAACACAACTAAATGATTATCATATTTATTTGTGTTTTCATTCAAAGCTGCATGTTTGGATTGATGGCTTATACAAGGTGAAGCTGGTAAAATACAGAGCTTTTAACATTTCTGGTCAGCCTCCCCTGATCCTGCTTGGATAAGCAGGTTGGATGGATGAATGCGTCCAGAATGTTCCAGCCTGAGCTGCTCTTTAACCTCCAGCCAGGACCTTTTTCCTGACTTCCTCCTCCTCTCCGCTCAGCTCACCAGATAAATCTCAATTGTATGAGCTCACATTCCGGCTGGAGACGCCGTGATCAATACTTTCTTTTTTCAGTTTGTTATGCAGTGATGCATGAGGTCGACGTTCCAGGGATGACAACATCATGACTCCTCTCCAATTTTTTTCTTTTTTTTGTTGTTGTCAGACTTTGAATTTGGGATAGAAAAGGAATGTTATGTTCATAATCTGTACAAACTCCATGCAGAAAGACTGCAGAACAGCATTCAAACCAAAGAACTTCTTGCTGCAAGGTGACAGAGCTACCAACTGCATCTGTGCAGTCTTAAGATATGTCATGATCTGGGATTTTTTGTTGTGTTATTGGCATAAACCTATCATGTGATTGTTTATTTTTTTTATTTAATTGCCGAAAAGTGACACCTTAAAAGACAAAGAGGTCCATTTTATATTACTTTACACAGAAAGTCACTTTTTCCAGAATTTTTCCAGTATGATTCAATCAAAAATAGTGCAACATAACCCTAATTAATTTTTTTTTCTTGTTCATATTATAATCTGCTTATATATCTATTGACATCATCTGGGTTTATGGTCATTTCCTCATCCCTTTCAGGACATGTTAGTGTCTGAAAACAATTATAATGAGCTGGAAAAATAGCATTTCCATATGACTTCTCTTTGACAGGCAAGCTGAGATGAAAGTGCACACAAACAAAAAGTCTAAAGGTATTCAGAAATACTACAAATAACAAATCCACCCTGCTGTATTTGCAATTCATCATCCTGATCCACATGCAGCACACCGGGATTCAGGCATGCTGTGCTTTCTCACCCCAATCTGGTGAAACCGCTGGCAGATTTAAAACATAAATCCATCCGAATATCGGAAGAAGAAGAAAATTAGAAAAGCTAAGCATGCATTTCTCCAGAGGTTTTTTCATTAGTGATTGTGCCTGCAGGTTGTCACCTGTTGAGTTCTGATTACTAATTACTTTTTCAGTTTGTTGGTTTTTCATCATTTCATGAGACGATCTCACAGTCACTGATTCTTCCGCTCCACTTGTGCTCGGTCTCGAGAAAATTTCACCCCCTCAATTAAGACACCTTCATCCCCCTGTGCTCAACAGTCAAATTCGCTTTCAAAGGCACCTTTTATCTCTAAACTGCAGGGAAGATAAAAAATAGACCTTTCAACAGATTCACTACAGCACTGACTTACATTGAGGTTATAAATAAAAGAGGCAGATGGCAGAGCCTTTATGCAGAAAAAAGGTTTGGTGTTGCACACAATCTACTGAAGATCATAAAAGAAAGCACTAAAACATACATATCAGAGAACATTTGTAATCAAAATGACTTTCTTTCAGAGAACAAAATGCTGCACTATCAAGGCTACAACAGATGAATGAGCTGGTGTATTTTGGGAACAGCAAACAATCTGTTTGTCTTCATGCTTTCTCTCATTTCAGTGCCAGAATATTAAGGGACCCGTATTATGTATTTTCCAGGCACATATTCCAGGCTCAGTTGTGCCATTTTATAGCAACATTGACATTATAATAGTATAACTTGGAATTCTGAAAATAATTTTGCTTAACAGAAAGATTTTTCGCGCTAGGATGAGGTGTTTATTTTTAACAAACAATTAACACACTACATTAATCAAATAACATTTTGCACACATTTATAACTTGCATATAGCTTGGAAACTGCAGCTCTGAGGAGGATCTTTGTGGAAAAGGTGAGATGAGACCAAAATGGTAGCCAAGGGAGGCTAAAGTATTTCTCCAAAATATATGAAAGGAATAAAGCAAAACACCAGGTATGGTATTAAAATATTATGTTAAAATTGCTTTTACATAATAGTGCTACTTTTAAACTTCTGACACTGAGGTGAGCAAAGATTAAAATCCTTTTTTTGAAACATCTTTTCCTGAAACAGAAAAATACTAAGTTATTACCAGTTACATAAATGTATGCAAACCAATTTTTATAAACTCTTGTACCTCATGTTAAATAAAAAACACAACTATGTTGACGCTGAACTGTATTTTTTGTTAATGGTCTTTATAATTGTAAGATTACAGGAGGCAATTTAGACATTTCTGCACCCATTTCAAAATTTTTGTTCATTTTTCATGAGCATTTCCAGAAAAATCATTTATTGTTTTCTGACAGTGCTACAGCAAATCAATAATAATATTACTTTTTAAAAGCTACTCTACATAGCCTTGTCTAACTGCTGTTCAGTGAGGCAAACTCCAGACTCCTGCAAAAACTTTTGGGTAGTGAAGAACTAAAAAGTTGAGGCAAATGCTTAGTAAGCGTCTTCTAAACTAGATAATCTCTCTTAAAGCTGATCAATGGCTGAATGGACGGATGAAAGGTTTATTAATCAGAAGGAAAGGATCACTCAGACTCCGACTCACTCAGTCTGTGGGAAAAAACAACAAAACACAAAGACATACCCACAAAGTTTCAAGCGTTTACCATTGATTTTCTAAAAGCATGTGGCTTTCAAATGGCTGCAACCATTATTTTAATCCTGAACTGATACACAGACATTTCAGCGCTGCAGTGAGAAAGATTTAAGTAGAAAAAAAGCCATTCAAGCACTTTAAGGCTCTACAGTTTCAACCATGGAGAGAGTCACAGGCGGTGAACACACTGTGGGAGGAATTGTCTGAATAAGTTCTTTATTTCCATTCAAACAGGCAAACAGTCTCTTTCACTCCATTATTGCATTAGTTCAACAGCTGCTGCTCTCTAATGTGCCTTTGTCATCAGAGGAACCAAAATGGCTTCCTTTGTGATGAAAACCTCTGAGCGTGTCAGCTGCTGTTGAAACTAATTTTAAAAATAATTTAGACAAATATCTTAATGGTAATGAGGATCGTGTTCATTATGCACTTTTTTAATGACTGTTTCTGACCTAAAGTGATAATATGCTTGAGAAATTGCACAGAGCTCCAGTATAGGTGCAATCTGTGCTGTAGGAAGATTAATTATCTGGGAAGAGGAGTGTAGGAGGATAAAAAAGACGGATCATCTAATTTTCCTATTACGTGACCCTGTGCCAGGAAGAAGGTGCTGCTTTAGGAGGAGCAGAGAACTGATTCTAAAAAGCCTTGAAATAAATTATTTTTCTACT
This sequence comes from Micropoecilia bifurca, assembly GCA_903067075.1. NCBI lineage: Eukaryota > Metazoa > Chordata > Actinopteri > Cyprinodontiformes > Poeciliidae > Micropoecilia > Micropoecilia bifurca. The sequence goes on from CAEGAF010025049.1 coordinate 28,501, forward strand.
GCAGTCGTTTCATATGGAGATCAAACCTTAAAGAGTAAATCCTGTGGAGAATAATGTTGTTAATGATCTACTTATTGCACCTGCAACATAAATGTCACCAAAACATCTCCCCATACTTTATTTTAATTGTATTGTTGAACACATTTAGTAATCTATGACTGCCTGTTCCTTTTTTGTGTAAATACAATGTGACATAAATTTCTGAGCCACTGTTCAAAATAGGAAAGACACCAGAACATGAAATTCAGCTAAATCAAGTCTGTGATGATATTCATGAGTCAGGAAATCTACCTGCTTTGAAACAGTAGCATTTATTTGAAGGAGTGTTTATAAATGCTTGATTGTTGTCATGAAGTTTGGTGAAGAATGACATTTGTTGCAGTAAAATTACATGAAAAAATGTCAACTTTGCAGCTTTTGGTAAATAATGACACTTTTAAAGCAAAGTTGCATATTTACAGAATAACACCTCACAGTCATAAACATTCATTAAGACTTCTTCCTGTTCATGACAATTGTTGCCATGTCATGTTAGTTTTATGCACGCACCTTCAAATAAAGTGTTGCCTAGACTCATACAAAGTTATGCAGACACTGATTTGCAGCGATTAAAAATCATCCACTCAGGTGATATGACTTCATTTATCTTCATCAACATATAAGGCACACAAAAAACTATAGAACATGTTGATTAATGTGTTTTTGACTCATTTGAAGTAAAGAATGAATAGGTTTCAATATGCATTTCATGTCCAACTCAGACTCTGGATAATCTAGACAGATTATGCAGAGGAATAGCTAACCTCTCTCTTTCTCAGTGCTGTTGGAGAAAACAAAAGATGGTTGCCAAAGTTATTATCTGTGAAGGAAATAACACCAGTGATTTTGTTAAAAACAGTTATTTGACACATATTTTTTTTTCTCTCAGTCTGAATATATTTTCGATAATTTCACATTATGTTCCTGCAACAGAAGATGAATTTATTCTAAGAATTTTCACACACCTTTATCAGGGGTGAAGTGTTGACATAGCTGTAACTGTGTAAATGAGTGAAGACAATCTAAAGTGATTCAGTGTCATCAGCCTATTTGGGACCAACCGGCGCCATTTTTAAGTTTCACATGCATTTAAATGACAAACAGTTAGTTAAAGCAGAATAAAACTGAAGTTATTTGACACATTTTATATATTTAGCATTCTTTGTTGAGAAAACCCAATAGCAATTTGCTATTGATCCACAGGCTGCGTCTGTTTTACTATGAGATTAGTCCTAATCTTCTGCAGCTGAACTCATGTGGAAGTGCAAATGTCAGGATTTCTTTGAGTGTAAATGAAGATCAGTAGCTCTGCTCCCATTACAAATGGAAACATGTTGTTGATATTCCAGTAATGTCAAACAAACATAACTTTGCAGTTGCGGTGCTTCTTTTAAGTAAGAAATGGAATTAAAATCACACGTGGATAAGTTTGTTCATGAGATAAGTCATTAGAAAACATCATTATCTTCCTACCACCTCCTGTTGTCTTCCTTGTCTTTTCAGTCAGTTGTAACATCCAATTGTTTATAACATGATGTGTTGTGATGGGAAAATGTGTTTCCTTTCACATTTGTCTAATAGTTTTGAAAAACCACCTCATTCTAAGGCAAAAACGTTTTATCAAAAAATGTGAGATTTTTCTAAATTGTCGTGATTCCATTTTCTTAAATGCAATTTTTGACATTTTATGGTCAATGGAAACAGCAGGTAATTTCAAAAGGTTTTACACTTTTTAAAACAGCTTCTTTTTCTCCATTTCTGATATTGATCTGTTGTATATGTTTCAATAGCTGTTAGCAGAAAATCACTATGATTAAAAGAAAAATAAAGGTGATAATATGTTGGTCTTTGTTTAATCTATATACGAGTTATTGAAATTAATTGACTTTTTAATATTACCCTGATTTTATTATTATTTCAATTATTAGGTTTAGTTTGTAATGTTTTTCCCCACATTATAGATAAAAATCATCATTTTAAAAACTACATGTTGTGCCTTTTAAGGTTGCTTTTGTCTGGTACTTAAAAAATGATGATGTAGGTGTGAAAAAAATAAATCTGTAAGGGTCAAAAGCTCTTTCCCAGCACTGTCTATTCTATAAAGCAAGAGTTACAGAGCAGGCAAGTTAGAACACGATGGGTGACGGCGTGGAAATGAGTGGGTGGTGTCTGTGACTTAAGCCTATTTCTGACAGCTGCCAGGTCAAAATGTTTCCAGCATCAAGATCCACATACAGGAAAAGCTGGACAGATTCACTTCAAATAACTAAATATTGATTTTAAAATATATATATGTACTTTTTTCTTCGACTTTAAGATCTGTGCAATCAGTGCCTCACTGAGAAATTCAAAATACACTGAAGCTCTACGGGAGACGGGTTCTAAAAAAACCCATCTGATGTTAGAAGAAAATGATCTCAGTCAGGTTTGTCATATTTTCAGTGAGTCCTTGTAGCCAAATTGATTCCTTTGAAACTTTACAGCTCAGCCTGAAGCCCTTTAAATGTCAAATTACCCACCTGGATGCTCAACCAATTTCATCCTGTAGTTGCTCAGGAATCTATTTAGAAACCTCCTTTGGCAGGTGGACTGGTCCATCTGTGGTGCGATCATTCCTAAAAAAAACCCCTCACTTTTCCCAGTCTTCACTCAAAGCAAATTATGCAGCAATATGAAGACATGAAGGTCCACATAATGGGCAGTAAGAAGCTGCTTAATTACACTGACTCAAACTGAGATGATCTCAGAGCTTTTAGATCAGCTTTTATTGGGTCTTTTAGTTGTAGGTCACATCCACAGATCGCAGCAGTGAGGATCAACACTGTAGTATTCTCACATGGTTCACTAAGCAACATCACAGCCCATATTTAACATATATTAACACATTACGAGGAACAGCCTGAAAGTGGAGAACGTGAGGAAAGGCTGCATCTAAAAGAAGTTGATTTTTTTTATCAACAACACCTTGTGAAAGTATTCAGATCCCAAGTAAACACAAACTTCAACGTGTTCTTTAATGTATTTTATTGGGATTTTATATTACAAACCACCACTACAGTGTAATGTAAATTATGACACAATTTCCCAAGCTTTGAACGTCTCATTAAGAACTGTTCAGTTCATGATCTGAAAATGGAAAGAGCAGGACAACTGCAAAGCTACAACTCTAATTTGTTACTTCAAAAGTATCTTTTAAAACTTAGTTCAGTAAAATACATAACTCAGAGCAATTGAGTTTGCTTGACAAAAGGACAAAGTGTGCATTTGTTTAGTCGGAAAGCTAATTGTCTCCATTTCTATGTTCTATGTAAGGTAATTTCTTGGTACATTTTTACATAAAGACACACATATTCAGTAAATTAGAACATTACTCGGAAGCTATTTTATTTCAGTAGTAATAATAATAGATTTTATTTATGATGCCCTTTGTGTCTTAAGTAATTGTAATTGCTAAAAATAAATGAATAAATTAGATTAAACCAATATCCAAGAAAATTAATCAAATATTTTATCAAACAGAAATGTCTTAAGGCTGTATAAGTAGTAGCTCATTCATATAATATATTATATATCTAAATTTCACAGAGACTTATGTTTTGATCTTTTATTTCTGTTAATTATGATTATTTCTCTCTATTAGCTAAACAAAACATGACATTTAAGGTTAGAATATTACAGCAAAATGATAAAAAAAGGATAAGTAGATACAGAAATGTGGGCGTTATGAGAAGTATATTTAGTACCAGCTTAAAGGAAACTCAGTGTAAATGGAACAGATGATTTAACTTATTGATTATGACTGTTTATCTACAATAAATGACAAGCAAATCAAGGTGAAATCAGTTCACAGTTACTCACTATTCAGTAGCTTTAAAAGCTGACAGGTATTTTATGTCAAGCGAGCTTGAAATAGCTTGTTTTGAGAGTGAAGTTCAGAAGATTAGTCAGAGTTGTGGAGCCGACCTGCAGCTCCTTAGCTTTCCTGTGTGATCGAACACACCTCTGTCTCTTGACACCCGGGCTGGAGGCTCGGTAAACACACCTCCAAAGGCGTGAAGACTTCTGCATTATTGCTTTCTTTTTCTGACGCTCTTTGATTTCACCGTCAAAAAAAAAGACAAAGGTATTAGGACAGATCAGACCTGGAGCTCTGAGGGGAAATAGATGTAAGCTCAGAAATACAGCATGAACATAAGGTGGAGTGAAGTCATAATAAGACTCTTTTTGCTGCTTTTAGTGAGAGTCGTATGCAGTTCATGTAAAGAGCTGCATGGTAGTCAGTAAAATGTTTTGCAGAAAACCATCTCAACCTATAACAGCAAATCCAGGCAAAGCTTACAGCTAAATTAGATTTCTCATATTTCTGCTTTTCAGAGCAAGGCTGTAGATTTCCAACTCTTTATCACCCTGTGTCCTTGTGTGTGTACATCAAAACTATCAGATATTAATAAATACTCTCAATTCTAAATACCTTGAGATAGTTACTTAGGCACGTTTGAAACATTTAAAGCACAATTTACTGAAGAACTTGTTTGTTCTTGCTTTCTGTTGTTTTTTTCCTGCAGCTGAACGACTATCAGGATTTATGTTTCAGATACAATTTCACTTTTGTATAAATACAAACCGTTTGCCCAAAGCAAAATTTACAAGTTGACAATCAAAGAAAAGCAAATTAAATGAAAAAAAGCAGAAGAAACCAAAAAGATATCACAAGTTGGATTTTTTTGTCTTGTAAAAAAAGAAACTAACAAAAAAGACAAACATCCAGCTGACATGTTACCGTTAGAGAGCTGCAGCTTTTGGTGACAGAAATTACCTCCTTCCTTAAAACAAAGCAGGAAACAGCAGCAGCGCAGTAATAAAGACTCTTTGCTCAGATTCACACGTTCATATGTCAGGAGTTCACATGGAAGAGTTTCTAAAAATAGCTCAAGGTCTCGGCCCCATGCTTAACATTTCTGTGATGCTTTAGCTGCTGCAAAATGAAGATTTTTGCTTTAGATTGTGTTAGTAGTTTAACCGTCTTTGTCTCCCATTATCTCAAGATATTTAGTTTGAACTGTGCAAGATCAATCTGCATTCTTTATTGAATTTCTAATGTTAAGTATGAATTTCAGATGAGAAGTCCATTTATTTTAGAAACATCATCACCAAGTGAAACACATAATATAGATTAATTGCACACAGATGGAAATCTTTGCTGGTTTAGGTAATTTAGGATTCCTAAAATTATTTATATTTGCTGAATTTCAGAGTAATGACAGAAACCATTTGTTAAAAAATGCTTTAAGTGATCATCAAATTTGGAAATTTACATTTCCTATATATTTGGTGGACTTGTTTCACTGTGGATAATTGTTTTTGCCTTTTGGGATAAAAAAAATGCATTTGTCACATAAAACTATATTCATGTCTGGGACATATCACCTTTCTGAAAGGAATGACGGCTGGATATCCTGATGCTGCTTATAGTTCAGGATGTGCTTCACCTCCAGCCATCTGGAAATCGTACCTAAGGAGATCTATAACTCTCTTCCTGTTGTCTTAATTGACCAATTTCATTTTAATTTCTCATGATGCCACACAAAGTATAAGTGGGTCTGAGATGCTGCCTTAGAATACATCCACAGTATAAAACCATAATTAACTCAAGTGTTGTGCTTACCCTATCAGAGGCTTACAAAGCCATGACATCGTCATCTGAAGAAAGGCATAAAAACTTCTCTCATTATTCATCTGAAAAAACAGTAAATCTTTATTAATCCTAACTGAGTTTGGTAACTCCTAGTTTTCATTTTTCATTCAGCAATTTTTGTAAGAAAAAAAATTCCTGTTAGGAAATTAGGAATGTGTTTATTCCAACTGTCCAGCCAGGTTTTAGGAGTCATCCTGCTGGCAGGGAGCTGCTGATGACTTCTGGCTTTGTGGACAGCAGCAAAACTCATGGCTGTGAAAACTGCGCCATCTGATAACTGCAAGAGTTGTGAAATCACAAACAAATACTGTTCATCAGTGTTTTAAAAGCAGTGAAAGTTCAGTCTGGCCACTCAGAGGCAAAACGTGAGTAGAGACACGTTGCATGTTATTGCTTACATCTGTTTTCATCAGAATGCTGGAGGGCAAAAAGACTATTTGTTTACTTGCCATCTGTAGCCGCGCTGCCACAGTATAACAAATCTGTTTACAAAATGAAACCTGGAGATGTAGGTATTATTAATTTAGTGCAGTGAGCCACATAACAGAGAAAAATAACTCAGATAAACTGTATTCTTATTTCTTCTCATGATCAGTGTCAGCTAAGCTACACACAGACTAGTTGCCATGGAAACTGACTGACAACAGCTCTACAATAGTATCAGAATTCAACACCAAAAAACACTAAACATTTCCGACACAAAAACTGATCATTCAGTCCTTTACAGTTATTCCTTTTTGAGACGTGATGTTTAGTTTGTGATCGTCTGAACCCAGCAGTGGTTAATTGAACACCAGCTGTGTTGATGATCAGTCAGTTAGTGTGAGGTTCGCCTTTTTATTTGCTGAACTGAAACACACCGAGTTCTGCAGGACATTTACATGGTAAAGTTGTCAAAGTCAAGCTAGCATAACCTATTTCCCACCCTCTTGTTATTTTTTTAATTAACCTTTTTCCTGACCCTTGGACCTTGATGTTTAGTTATTGTAGTATTAACAGTTAGTTGCAAAGCATTGCAGTCACCTTTTATTTTATATATCATGCTAATATTTCAGATTTAGTGCGTTATCTTGACAACTTCTCTGTTGGTTCCACTTTCATTATCCACATTTCTGATTAAATTGTTAAACCAAACCTGGTTTATTTTCATATTCCTTTGTTGCCTTTTTCACTCTCAATAGAAGATCTATTGTTTCCTTGTAAGTAATTTGGATTATGTATTTTAATAATAAAAACATTGTACCCACAAGTTACTTTGACTCGAGTAAATCTTTGGACACCTACTCTTTACTTTTACTTGATCGTAAATACTTTTCTTGAGTAGAATATTTGCCCATTTTAAACACATTTGTTATTCACCTTTTAAAAAATTATCTAGTAAAAATGTTACTGAAGTTCTGTCACAAATGTCCTTTTGATAAAACATTTTGATTATTCGTGTGTTTAAAATCATTTGTTCTCATTTAACAAGCCAGGAATATGCTTTAAAGAGAGATGTTTTTTAAGGTTCACAACTGGAACATTTTGCCCCAGAAAAAAAGACAGAAACTAAAAGGGTACATGCACTATAAAGATTTCTCAATTAAAAAAATCACTTTGCAATTGTTTCGTGATTAAGTGGTAAGAGCCTGTTGGAGAGCCTCAAGCTGCAAATCAAAAATATCAGCTCTTAGTTGAGGAAATCGTTACTATTTAAAGAATGATTGCATTCTGTTACTGATTCATGATGTAAATATCCTTTGTCTGAAGTTTAATTCAGTTTCCATGGATACCACATTGTTGCTATGTAAGAATTGAAACATGAGTCAGAGGCTGGGTGCCGTATGTAAAGATGTATTTATTGCAATGTGAATAAACAAAAAAGGGGAAAAAATGTTTATTGGAAAACAAAAATCAAAACAGAAGGCTTTGCATATTTCTCTTTTAGTGATGTTCATAGTGTGAAATCCAGTCAGGCTGAGTGTTGCATTATGTTACCCCATGGTGGATATTTTTAATTAGACCCAATGTATTTAGGATGATTAACGTTCCCTCCAGGCGGAACACTGAACATGACCTGTTTGTCAAAGGGCTTAGAATAACTGAATACCCAATTAGACGAACCTCATTAGTTCCATCAGGCGGCATGTTTCTTTTTTTTTTCCAGGATTCTTTCAGGGCCGTCTGTGTTTTGTGATCACATTTCACAAGAAATGAACGCTAAATAATGAACAAAAAGGTGAATTACAGGATGAAAAACTCTAAAATGCCAATCCTATTTTCTGTTGCTCTCTAAATCTACTTTGCTTTATAAGTCAACAACTCCTGTCAGCGTTATAAAGCTGATTATCAAGACTTTGATTATAGGTGTGGAAAATAATAGCTTCCTTCTTAAAAACAATCCACTATCCACTCTGATTTGTATTCTTTTGGATCTTGCGTTTCTGTGATGTTTTTTGGGCCATTATTATGTCTGGCAAACATCCATTCAGAAGAAAAAAACTGAAGATGTGTTTGTGTCTTTTTTATGTACTGGAATAATGACAGGCATTACATAAACATTTACCATGACTCAGCGTTTAAAGAAAAATCTGTGATATACATGTTTCTAAATCTGAACTTTACAGCCTGCTGGTTTCATAGGATTAATGCAATTAAACTCTCAGCTGGTTGCATATTATGTCTTAGACTTCATGCCTAAGTGTGATTAATTAACAGGAAGTCTTGGCCGTTGCCTCTCCACTTGGTAGATTAGATATTTCCCTAGTTGCTACTTTTTCCCTCTTAAAAGACAGATTGGAACAATTATTTGAGTGGGGGAAAAAGAGTTTATGCTATTTGAAAGTCAGTCTGATACTTACAATCTTGAGACGAATGAACAAGTTCTGCAAAAATTAATATAAAAAGTTACATTCATGTCAAGTCCGATTTGGTCTCTATGTCTGATGTTTGACATGTTTGAATTAAAATGTTTACCAAGTTTGGTTTTTAAAGTAATTAAGATTCAAAATGAGTTCCAATAGTTAAGCAGAAACTATTTTAAAGACAATTCTACACTCAAAACTTAAAATAAAATTTTATTTTATTTGACTCAAATCGAGACATAGTTTTAAAAAATTCAAACCACATATTTGGTGATGCAAATCATGCCCACATTGAGAAATAACAGTTTGGCCTTTTTTGTTTCATTTTTACTAAATCAATTATTTATTTCCATGTTTAGCTCAATCTGCAGGTATAAATCAATTTGGACACAAGCGAACCAAGAACATTTGATCGTCTACAGAGATTGTGCAATGCAAATATTAAAATCTGATTAAGCTAAATTAAATCATAAACTCACAATTAATTTTGAATAAATGAAATCATGAAGTGGTTTAAAAAAAACTCGGAAGATGATGCACAGTCATCTTCTGCAGCTTGCAAGGAGATAATATCTTCAGTATCAGAATCATCAGGCTGTAGATGACAGAATTTCACTTTCATAAATCTTCAACAGAACAGAAACAGGAGAGATTGCAACTAGCATCAAACCTGCAAATGAAGAAAGTAACACATTGGATAAAACTCTTTGCTTCTGCATACTTGTCTGTACATTCCCCATATGAGTGGCAACTGAAACAGAAAGGCAGAATGAAGGTGTTTTCCAAAGAGTTTCACTTCTAAAATGAAACGAATAAGATCATTTTCTCTCGCTTTGGAAGCATCGCTTTAAATAATCTCAGGCGAAATATGAGAATCATTGTGATTTGAATTACTGGCAGCACTTAATGCTTTTAGACGACGGTTAGAGAGTAAAAGCTGCATTAAAAACAAACAGTGAGTGACGTTACTCTGCCAACTTCAGACAAAAACCGATTAGCTGTACAGAAGTAAAGTTACAGAGAAGATGGAACAAGCTGAAAATGAATCTACTTTGTTGTCTGCTCTGCACTGTAATCTGTGCTAAAAGGTAAATAAAAGAGAGGAAATTGTGTTTATTACTCCTCCATGAGGTCATCATCAGGTCACCACTTTCTCTTCCATTAAGACTTCAAGCATTAATCTTTAGACATCCTGTGATGCAATGAGGTATTATCCCATTATAAGGAGCAATAAGAAACACGTTAAATAAAATTTACTTTAAATCCTTTGTGACAGTTGCTGACAAAAGTCTTTATTGCTTTTGAAAGTCTTCATATTTTCTCATGTTACAAACTTCAAATTTTTCTGAAAGACCATCAGCAGATGTTTTTAACTTTTTTATTTTTCTATTAGTAATCTGAAAAGTGTGGCATGTATTCAGCCTCCTTCAGCCAGACAATGTATTTCCACCAAAAAGATTTTGGAGGTTTTGATCTACCAACATATTAATCTGCAAACTGATGTTTTTGCTCATTATGTTTAGTAAAATAGCTCAAACTTAGCTGGAGAGAGACTTGAAACATCAATTTTCAAGTCTTGACACAGATCATATAGAAAAAAAATGTCTATACAATTAATTTATTATTATGTAGAGCACATAATAATAAATTAATTACATAGCTGTAATTTTCTGCAAAGAATTTGAAATTACTTTCCACAGGAAAATGTGCAAGTAGGAGAATGTTAACCCGCTAATAGACAGATGTGAAGTGTCCAATGTACTTTTAAATTTTTGGTTACTCTTTTCCTCTTTGCCAACTTGTTTGAGTTTATTGGTTCCTATAAAAATATGTTTATATTCATTTACAAATTGTAAGATCAGGTTAGATATGGTTGTCTGTGTAGTTGTCACAGCTCACATTGTGCATTTAACCAGAGGAACTGGTTAGAGGTGGGGGCGGCGGTTATCCTGGGGTCTTATCATAAATATGACATTGTGTTCACAACCTCGTTGACTACCTTACCCTTCACCCACTCATCTGCTCACTTTTAACAGACGAAACAAGTTCCCACCCACTGGTGGGGGCTTAAAGTCAAACGTGGGAAACAAGAAATACCAGAACAAAGTGAAGTAACAAAATGAAACCCGTTTGTGCAGAAAAACAGCCCAAATCCTGCTCTGGTAACTTTTATGAATCTTTGTGTTTCTTGCTGTACGTTTATAACTACTTTTCAGACACTTTACTGCATAACTGACCTACAAAGTTACATAAAATACATAGTAATGCATTTATCATTAAAGCTGTGTCTTATATAAATCTAGGTTTATATATACCTTCCCAATTATTCCACTGTCAGGGGATTATGCAAACAGAAGACCTTTGACATTTCTGATGGTGGGAAGCATAGAAGCACAGAAATGATCCATGGATCAGTTGTTGCCTGTACTGTCGGTGGGCGGCTGCTGTATTTACCAGTGGAGCCTGTTTCCTCTGATTTAATGAGCAGCAGGTCCACTGCAGCGCTGATGTCACCGCTCACCTTAAAACAAGAGAGTGGGATTTCACCACCTGCTGATAAAGTGTTCAACAACTTAAACAACGTGTTCCACTTTTTATAGCTCCTCTTGTACTCAGACTTTGAGGTAATATATTTGTGCACCTAAAGTTTCACAGTTCATTGAGAATCACATTCTTCCAACTTATTCAATTTAACTACTAGCAGCTATTAATTTCAAATGATTTGTAAATGATCCTGGACTTTACTTTGGACATTCTTGAATTTTAGTGGTAGAAAAAGTAGTAGTAAACTTTCATTAGAAATGGAAAAATTGCAGCAATTTTTTAAAAATCTCCACAATAATGATTTGCTTCATGCTGGTCAAAATAATACAGGAAATTTGGGGTTTTAATGTGACAAAACTGGAAAGGTTTGAAGGTTCTGAATACCCAGACAAAAAAACAATTTTACAAATATCCCTGATGCTTGAGTGATTGCTGCAGATGATTTGCAGAGTTTTGACACATTGATTGGATGAGGAGTGGCACCAAGTCAATATGAGGATTTGTTTGTAAAGAGGTAAAATGTTACTTAAACCTGGAAAAGTCATAGTGGTGTAGACTGAAGTCATATTAAATACATTAGAGGAGTTAGACCTGGAAAAGGGGTTAAATACATTAGAGCAATGATGTCAAACTCATTTTCATTTTGGTCTATAAGATTATGAATGCTGTGATAAAACGTATTGATAAATAGCCGCTTCTGCATTCAATGAGCACTTCTTAAATTTTAGTAATACTGTACATAATTTCACATTGATCTAATTTTGCACTGATAAAGAAATCTGTCTTTAATCTTCTGCGATCAAAAGTCATTTTGATTCTGAGAAAAAAATTGACTTTTTTCCCAGAATTCTAACTTTTGATCTTAGAAGATTAAATTCTGACTAATTCTGGTAAATTCCAAGGCCGTAATCTTCTTCTGTTGAAAACTGCTTCCATTTGATTGATAAATTATTATTTAAAATACAACGGCTAATGTCATAAAAGTTCATGGCTGGCCGGATTTGGCCCACGGGCCTCGAGTTTGACACAAACGCAATGGAGTATATTTTCTACTTACTGGAATTTTGTTCCAGAATAAAATCAAAACAACATTTCAGTAAATATTAAGTGTAGTTTTCATGAATCCCACATGTCTGTATTAAAATGTATTTAATTTACCTGGTAGAATTGGCATAATGTGGTTTATTATTACAACTAACAGTAATAAAGGCTTCAAAACCTCAGCCTCTGTGCAATTAAACTAGAATACGATATTCTAGTTTTTTGAACATAACTGTATTTTGGTGAGCTGAACTCAAAACACACACACTTCTGATCCAGAAGGTGTTTGAAAGGCAGATGAAGACAAAGCGGAGAACTTCAAAGGTGGCATGAAGAGAAGGCCGAGGAGCAACACTGATGTAACTTTTGATATTCTGTGAAATCAAACTTCCAAAGCCGCAGACCAGAACGGAGGTCATCTTCCTGGGCTGTGGTCATTTGGTCTGGACACAGATGACCTTTTTCATTCAGGGAGGGTTATATCAAAGCCTTGGTCGTCTTTTCATCAGCAAACTTTCTTTTGTTAGATACTGCATTCTGAGAAAAAAGGCGAGCTTGTGGAAGGTTACTCTTGGTTTTGTTGTAAAAAAAACAAAAAAAAAAAACTGAAAAGGAGAACTGTAAAGAATATTACTTCAAATGCTGTACAAAGTAATTCTGTACCTGTTGATGTCTAATTAAAAGAAAAAACTTAAGTAAAATACATTTACTCAGAAGTGTCTTTTTTTACTGTTAAATAATTTACATGCTTTACCAGCATTTATTTTTTTCTACTATTTCCCATAGCATTTTGAAAGTGGAGAAATAAAATACAAAACTGGCCTTTGACCACCAGAGTTGAGCAATTACTAGCTTTAATGGCCATGAACTCAAAGTCTCTATGTTTTCTGAATACACAGTGTGCACAATTATCAGGCCAGTCTTATTTTTCGTGATTTTTTTTTAAATTAATCATCAACCACAGTAATTTAGAATGTCAAAGTCAGGTTTTGGCTTTCTTAAGATTATACATTTTATAACTATAATAACTATTATTGTGTAAAATGATTACAGCTAAATGAAAAACATGTTTTGTTCCGCAAATTAAATTGCCGTTTAATTTGCATCTTTTTTTCTCATCACGTTTCTTGCTACTTTATTTTCTATTTGCAACAAAACGGTTCATGCTTCTGTGATCTCATCCCAATATCTTAGCAAATTTAAGAGAAACTGAGAAACAGTCAGTTCATTTTCTTTTTGGCTCATTGAAAAGAAACTGGCAACTACTTATGCACACCTTGATATAAGGTTTTGACCCCCCAGACCACACCCACCCTCATTACATGGATGCACATCACCTGCTGTGCTTAGTATTTTGAACCAGTTGCAGTCAATTAACAAATGGGAGTAACACTTGAAGAAAGAGTATTACAATAGTCAAGGAAAGATGAGATAAATTCATGAATAGCTCCTTTAAAAGTTTCAGAAACTGAGGAGTAGCTTAACTTTTGCAAGTAGCCAGAGTTTAAATAAACAAGCTTATTTCACCTACTTATAAAAAGTTAAATTAATATCAAAAATCTCTTCTAAGTTTCTAGAAAAGGCTTTATTTTTTCTTACAAATGTCTAAATGGCTGAAGTTGTGAGGGTCAAAGCGACCAAACACAGTGACCTCAGTTTCCTGTTCAGTTAGATTAAGAAAGTTTAAAGCCATCTATACATTACAATCATCCAGTCCATCTAGTAAAGCCTTCACAGAAGTCATAGATTTACATTTCAGTGTAGGATAAATCTGCAAGTTATTTGCGTAACAACAAAATGAGACGTCATGGTTTTATTTTTTAAATAGAGCTCATAAGGACCAAGAACAAAGCCTTGGGGGATCCCACAAGAAAGTGATGGAAAAGTTTCCATCATCAAAAGGGGAGCTCTGAATAGAACCACTGCTTTTTACTGTGTTACTAAAAAGTCAAAGTGCTTTGTAGCATAAAATTAGAAAGGAAGGTCTGGGGGAATGTTTTAGGGCTCATTGAAAACCTCTTTAGATTGGAAGAAAAGAGATTTAGAGTCAAAGTTCCACCTCTGGAGAAAGCATTTACAAATGATGCTAAATCAAGATGGGATTCAAAAAAGAGGAGTGGATAGTTTGCAACATCAGTGAGAAGGAGGTGGATGTTTGAATGGATGGTATCAAACAAAACAAATTATTCATAAGTTTATATTTTAAGCAGTCAAATATATTAAATTCAATGAAATGTTAAAATGTCTTATAAAAGCCAGAAAGGACTTTTCTAATCTGTCCCTCTTTAGATTCCCTTTCAGCTCTGTAATGTGTCTGAATTTCCCAGTCCAGCGGATAAAAAGAAAAGTACTGAGTGTTCCCATTATTCCTCAGAGGGAGCTCTTGTGTTTCCTACTTACTTCATTAACTCTCTTGATTCTGCTGCTCCATGTGCTTCCGACTCTCATTCACGTGTTTTTGTCTCCCTCTGCAGGTCGCCGGCGGAACTCACCGCGTCCTCACTGCAGCTCTGGGTTCAGTGTTTCTACAATCCGAGTTTAAACTGAACCCCACATTCTCACATGTGCGTTGAGCCCCGTGTGGTGGCAGGTTTAAGGCTGTTTCTGGTTTTACGCACATCCTGTGGCAAGAAACAGCAGCATTAGATTGGTATACCTACTTAATTATTGCGTTTATTTGGATTGGGGTTTTTATGCTCCCTCTGGTGAGTGAGTATAGAAAGTGTTTACCCACCAGAAGCCAATCAAACTAATCCACGCCTCTGAGGAACTGAAGATCAGTTCTGCTTCCTGCAAAATCTGTTACTTCGTGTTTATTTTCCACCCTGCGGATTGTTGCTGTTGTTGTTGCTGCTGCTGTTGTAACCGACACAGATCTGAATGAAAAGCCCTCGGTCGTCACTCACTTTCATTCTTGTCCGATTTCACGCAGCGAATCTTTGCGCCGTCCGGAGCCACGACGCCGCAGCGCCGCTAAAGGCCGAGTGACTCATCAAGGCATATCTGTGTGAGCCGCGTGGGGGCGACGCAACTTGGTGCTTTTTCACCCAAAACGGTGATGTCATAACCAGAGGCTTCCTGAACACAGGGTTCATTCACAGATCTCTCCTTCTGACACGGGACGCTGCAGCAAACAAGCCCGTTTCCTTGGAAACCGCAGCCTCCGGCCATGTGAGGTCTCCTCTCAGTGATGTTGGGAGATCTGAGGCTGTCTGTGTTCAGTTCACGACCACGTGTGTCCATGTTAACAGCGCACAACATTTGGAGATTAAAGGCCTGATTATTACCATGCTGCATGAATTATAAACAGACAGATTAAGTCTCCCATGAGAACATCTGCTGGTGTTTCGGAGCAAGAGGGAAGTGCAAGAATGAGTCACCGCCTGATCCAATAATTTTCCTGTTAATGTGCACTACAGAGAGAAGAGGCACCTTTCAGAAATCTCTGCTTCACACCAAGAGATGTGCATGTCTTCGTAAAGTTCTGCAATGCAAAGTTTTCGGGGGTATTTTCATGTTTAAAACAAATATTAAACTTTGTGTGAGGGCTGGCCTGTAATCTGAATGTTCCAAACATAAATAACATGCAAACATTTCATGTAAAGTAAATGAATGGGTCCCTGTGATGGACTGTGTCCAGGATACCAGCCACTGGAAATATGCACCATCCTGTGGAAAAGGAACTGAAGGATAAATGGATGTTTCAAGTTTAAGTCACCTTTACACTGCCTGATCAAAAATAGACTGTCTTCCAGCTAGCAGCAAGTTATTTAACCCCTACTGATGCAAGGAGTTTATCACGTCTTTAATAACCACAGGAAAGACACGTCCTGCGGTAGTGAAAAAGATGAAGCAAAGAAAACACTGAAGAAGATCAATGAAATGATTAAACTTGGGTTGAGAACTGACTGTCCAAGGCATGAGCAAAAACTAGAAGTATAGCAGGCAACCATCATCTTTAAGGAAGAAATATGGTCAGATAAAAACC
This sequence comes from Micropoecilia bifurca, assembly GCA_903067075.1. Taxonomy (NCBI): domain Eukaryota; kingdom Metazoa; phylum Chordata; class Actinopteri; order Cyprinodontiformes; family Poeciliidae; genus Micropoecilia; species Micropoecilia bifurca. The sequence continues at coordinate 44,651 of CAEGAF010025049.1, forward strand.
TTGGATGATCGTAATCTGTGGTCACTTTAACATTTGGTGACATTAAGTCAAAATAAAAAGAACAGTAGAACTAAGGGTTGTTTAATAGTAAAATTAAGAGCATTTCAGTCTCACAATGTGAACTGAAGGGATTGGGACTGAACATCTGTGTAGCCAGAAAAAAAAAACACTAATCAGTGAGGAAAACCAGAGAAAAAGACAGTAATTTGGAAGGGAGCATAAAGATTGGACTTTAGCGTGATGGAAGAAGGTCATGTGATCTCATGAATCTTTATCCTTTTCCAGGATAAAGAGCAACTCAGGGTAAGAAGACAGGCAAAGTGAACCAGTGTCTCATGCTCCCTGAACCACTTTCTTACAATTTCATGTTATCTGTCAGTGGTACATTCCATGTAGGGGC